>APFE030512529.1:0-21838 GCA_000404065.3 Pinus taeda
TGTTGGGGAAGACTTTTCTTATTGATTGGACACATTTTTATGAAGAGAGATGGATTTTGGAGTGAGGATTACCTTGTTGGGTCAACCAGGGAATAATTTGATGAGAACCAAACCTTTTAGAAGATGATATCACGCTTAGAGGATTTTTTAACTCACATGAGTCGGTTAAAATATGTTTTTTTTTTTTTTTTTTCTTACATTTTTATCATTGAGAAAGTTATGTTTGGGGATTATATTGTGACATAACCAAATTGGAATCACATTTTATATTATTTTAAGGACTTTTGTGTAAATTAATGATAATATTTCCCTCATATAAGTAGACGGAATTTGAATTGTTCTATCATTATCATTCTCACACTTGAGAGTGTGTGCATCACTAACATGTCTCTTTTCACTTGTTTTCTATGGAGCATTAAAACGTAAAATTGTGTTAATAGGATATTATTATTGAATGATTCTTTCTCTTGGATGATGAGTGGTGACACTTTGGTGTTTTTGTGAAAATTTATTGTATCTTATTCCATATTATATTTGTTGTAAAATTAGGTTTCCAATGAAATTTTCACCAAAGCGTTGTTGAATCTTCTATGGCTCTAACATCTCCATAAAAAAATTATCATCATGTTTTCTATTGAGGAACATAAATGTAGCTTCCTCCCATTGTATCCATTTTTATTAAAAGATGCTATGGTTTGAGGAATTTAAAAACTGAAGTATATATTTCTCTCTACCCTTAAATTTCTTCCAGCAGTCTTCTTCCATATATTTTAGCATTAGAATCCATAAGCCCCTGATTGAGAAAGGCACTAATGCGCTATTGTGTCAATCCTTTAAAATAAAAAAAAAAATAAAACCCCAAATTTAATTTTTAATATATGCTTCTAAGATAAATTAGGATTAGTTTACAACAAAAAAATTGCTTTTTTGACATTATTTACCTTGGACCTTCTAGTCTTAGGGTTAGGATTTGCATGTACTAAATTGGAAAAGTATGAATATTTTTTTTCCTGCATTTTTTTTCCATTAATTATGGTTGATGTCTAGGGTTTTCTTGGTTGTTTTATGTGTTTTTCAACCACAGAAAATTATTGCATTACTTTGTAGTTTACTCATTAAATAACATTTGTTTCTCACTTTTTCTATTATTAATTTAGGCTATATTGGTTATTGTAATAAATATGTGCACATTATAATTGTAATAATAAAACCCTATTTTATAAAAAATAATTTATAATTAAAGATAACATGTATTTGGGAACATATTTGAGCCTCTTTAGGACTTGCTAAGTCTCTAGAATTAGCCATAGGGTCCTTTGAACATGTTTTCTTAGAATTAAATCTTATCTCATTTGGAACCCTAATTGTTGAACATTTATTCGTAGGTATTGTTTATAATGGAACACTTAGGACACATTTAGCCTAAAAGCACTTGGGTTATCTAATCCCGAAGATATGTTGAGGAAGCCTCCCTTATGGGGATAATATCCGAATATAGATCAACATGGGAATAACTACTAAGGTGACAATGTTGACTAATCGTATTGTTGCTCTTAATCTAAAGTGCTTAGTGAGTATTTTGACTAAGGTTCTTATGTTCATTATTATTAAATAAGGCCCACTAGGTAGTTATCATCCAATAAATGTAAAATTTGTCCATTCATTAATATTTGAGCATTAATAAAGGGTTGAATAGGTGAGGCATCCTTCAAAAAACATCAAAAATTGAGGGAGAGTCTAGTAAAATCCAAGCATCAACCAAGCATGTAAACATGTTAGGCACCCTCCAAGTACCAATCAAGACAACAATTCATAGGGCATGAAGCCTCTAAGTGTCAAATTTGTAGATGAAAAAGTGAGGTGGCCTCCAACCATCAATTGAGAAAGTGAACACGTGAGGCACCCTTTAAGCATCCACTAAGTAAATGAAAATGTGAGGTAGCCTATAAACATCAATTAAGTAGGACCAAGTGAATAGATGGGCTAGCCTTTAAGAACTAACCAAGTAGGTGAGGCATGGTGGTAGGGGTAATATGAAACAATAAGAAAGGGTTAGGATGCATCCTTAATTCCTGTGTAAAGACCCAATTCTAGGTTAAAAATATTTTTTGGTAAAAAAAATAATTTGACAAAAAAAATCTTTTAGAACAAGGAATATTGGAATAAAATATTCTACCATATTTTAGGACAGAAACAAGTGGCATTAAAAAATAATGCTTAATAAAATAATACATTTGTTAAAATTTTAACTTTCAGTCAAATGTCATGACATATTTTCCACGGAAATAATTTTTTCCTTTGGAAAAAAATCCTTTACTACACATCCCCATGGCATTATGTGCTACAAGATTATTTTCGTAGTTTTTCCATTGCATTTTTTCGGGTCTTCCCATGATTTTTTTTAGGATTTTATAGTTAATTGGTAGGGATATGGATTATTTTGTTAGTTTTATCTTTAATGAAATAAAGAAAATATAAAACAACACTAAATGAAAATGGTATAATGTTGATAAAAATCTCATTTTTTTTGGATAACTCATATTAGTGTAGCTAAGTAGTCCTACTCAACCTTAACTTCATTTTAGGGTTAATTTTATTTTTTTATTAGGGTTTTTATGTTATTATAAATGGAGTTTCAATCTATTGTTATGAACTTTTTGCAAATGATGTAGTCATCATATCTCCTTTGAGAGATAAGATGTGACTATTCTAGCCTAATATGTTTGTTATGTGCAATAAAGTGCTTATCACCATTAAGTGATTAATAGAATTTGATTTCAATACTATATCTTGTGTTCTCTTTGCAATATTATTTGTTCTTTAATTTTGTTTTTGGTGTAACCCAGATCATTGCATATATATATATATTATATATATATATATTATTATATATATATATATATTCTTTTATTTTTTACATTAATAATAGTTGTCTTCACATCAAATTAATGAATATGTAGATATTGTACTTCTAGATTAAGCATTATCAAAGGCTCATATTGAGGAAACTATACAATGCTAGTGAAAATGTTTTAGTGCATTCCGCTTCAATTTGAGTGTATCCCTTCTTCATTAAGCACATGACCTATAAATCAATTCAGATCTTAATTTTTCTTGATCTTGAATGCCTTCTCTTATCTAATATTTTTCCTTTCAAAAAGTATTTCTACAAGCTTCCAAATTTCAATATTGGTTATTGAATATTTATATTTTAAATCCATTACATGTTTCCAATAATTTATTAAATCATTTTAAAAGCTATAAATCTTCACTGCACAATAAACTTTAAAATTAATATATATATTATATATATATATATATATATATATATATATTTCTAATCCTAAAAAAAGTTAAACTTGATATTTTTACAATATTGACTGATATAATAAAGCTTAAGATAATATGTTACTAAATAAAAAATCCAAATTCTCAATACCATTATGATACAAAGATATGATAACCACAAAAAAAACGTTTTGAGATTTTTTTACAGAATATTAGAATATACAACCAATTAAATGAATTATTAAATATACACTTAATAAACCGATGTAATAGAAACTTTGTTCCTAAAATATTAAAATATACCCTAAATTACATTTCTAGGAAAGACTCATTTGATAAAAAAAAAAATTTAATACACCTTTTTTATTGAAAAGTTATTCGTGTTTTCATTAAATATTAAATCCTCCCTATATGCCTTTCTAATTAAAAAACACTTTCTAATTTTTATTCAATGTTATACGTTTCAATACTTGGAATGACTTTTTTTCATATCCATTTTTATTAAATACCTAATATCTAATTTGCCCAGAGAAATAAAAGAGGATAATTATATAGAAAAGGATAATTATATAGACAAAAGTCGTTTTTCGATTTTTTTACAGAATATTAGAATATACAACCAATTAAATGAATTATTAAATATACACTTAATAAACCGATGTAATAGAAACTTTGTTCCTAAAATATTAAAATATACCCTAAATTACATTTCTAGGAAAGACTCATTTGATAAAAAAAAAAATTTAATACACCTTTTTTATTGAAAAGTTATTCGTGTTTTCATTAAATATTAAATCCTCCCTATATGCCTTTCTAATTAAAAAACACTTTCTAATTTTTATTCAATGTTATACGTTTCAATACTTGGAATGACTTTTTTTCATATCCATTTTTATTAAATACCTAATATCTAATTTGCCCAGAGAAATAAAAGAGGATAATTATATAGAAAAGGATAATTATATAGACAAAAGTCGTTTTTCTATGTATTTGGTCGCAATTAATTTATTATAATAATAAATTTATTTAATTTTATTAAATAATAATAAATAATTTTATTTAATTTTAAGAATAAGCATAAATTGAATAAAAATTATTGATTTAGGAGATTCCCTAAATTGTGAAATAAGGAATCCATTTTATAGAATGGGTTTCTAATTAAATGATAAGGGAAACTTACCTTAGATATTTTCAAAAAAATATTCTTGGTTTTTTTATAAATTTATGATATATTTTTATTAAATTTAAAATTTAAAATATATTATATTTTTTAACCTTAAAATTAAAAAAAATCAAAATATTTAAAATTATTTGTTATTTCAATATATAAAATATATTATAATGAATTTAATTATGTTGTAAGGTATTTCTCTCTGGAATCAACTTCCCTAATTGCCTTTTTGTCATAATCCCAATCTTGATCTATTGTTAGACAATTAAATATTTTTCCACCATTAGATGCTACTAATTGTCAAGTCAACTAAATCTTGATTTGCACTATTATAACCATATCCCATTTGCAATTCTTTCAATTCGGTTCAGTGGCTCCACTGGGTGCATCTAACCCTAAGTCTGTTCATTACGAGATACCATGAGGAACAACTCGGTATGTATGGGGAATTATTTATTACAGTTTTTAGTGTAATTTTGTTTATGAATTAATGATTTTTTTTTTCACTTCTTCCACCATTTACTTCCAACTTCAAGACCAGTGAACAACAACAATTTCCTTCACTAATTTTGGAACATGTAGATATGGATTTTATGCATTTTGTCATCAAGGTATCCTCAGGACCCTACCCCAACTCTATTTGCAATTCTTCCAACTCGGTTCGGTGGATCTGATGCCTGCATCTAACCCTAAGCCTTGTTCATTACCAGACGCCATGAGGAACAACTTGGTATCTATGGGGAATTGTTTATTATAGTATTGGGAATTGTTTATTACAGTCTTCAGTGTAATTTTGTTTGTTAATTAATGACTTTTTTGAACTTCTTCTGCCATTTACTTCCAGTTCCAAGACCAGTGAACAACAAAAACTTACTTCACTGTTTTAGGAACATGCAGATATGGGTTTTCTGCATTTTGTCATCAAGGTATCCTCGAGACTCAGTAACCAACTTCCAATGCACTTCCAACTCTGTGTTTACCCTAACAAACTTCGTACGCAGTATGGTTCCAATACCACCGTTGATCCCAACCCCTTGATCTGACAACCTCGCTTGATCATAGGGGTTATGGGTTACCACCCAGTACCGCATCCTCCTCCTCGGGTCATTTGTTCGATGCCAAGCTCTGTGAAAATACTCTGCAAAACCCTAACTCAGCTAGGGTTTCCTCTTGGGTGGTTAGTTCTCACCTCTTCGCCACGATGTTGCAGTGAACTGGTCTCTGCGTCTTGCTTATCCACTGCTACTACCAACTGCTACCTGAATACCATCTAGAATCCAGTTTCACAGGGTGCAAGTAAGCCTGATTTTCATTGATGGGTTAGCAGTATTTTAGCAATTTACACATTAGGTATCTGAACATTCTTTTTTTGTTTTCTTTAATCTGACTAATTCTTTGTTTCTTGTTCTGCCTCCAGGTCCTCAGGTTGTTCTGCAATTCAAGGGCTTCCAACACTGAGGAAGGCACTTGAATCCTTTGGTACAGGTAATGTGTTCTAAACCCTTTACGATTTCCCAAGAGGTCCTCTCGTTACCTTCAAATATATACATAAGTGTTCTATTGCTAAGTCCTTCCCTTTGTCTAGTTGCAGGGTTATTTCCATGTTCAATGGACATTGCTGATGGCACTTCTAGTTATGGCACACATGGTGGTAGAGGGATACCCATGAATCAGGTGCGATTAAGAATAAAGTTCAGAATGGTATGAGTATCTGCGTTGGGAATGAATTACCTACAACACTAGACTAGCTACCCTTATGCGTTAGTCTTTGGTTCCATCGAAATTACTATCTAAAAATGTTTTCTCTGTAATTGTTATATGGGTTGAAGAACCCTTGTTTCCATAGGACTGTTCACATAGTTAATTAACGAATACCATTTACTTCCAGCTTCAAGACTAGTGAACAACAACAATTTCCTTCACTGTTTCAGGAACATGCAGATATGGATTTTCTGCATTCTGTCATTAAGGCATCCTCGGGACCCTGCCCCAACTCTATTTGCAATTCTTCCAACTTGATTTGGTGGCTCTGCTGTGTGAATCTAACCCTAATCCATGTTCATTACCAAACGCCATGAGGAACAACTCGGTATGTGTGGGGAATTGTTTATTACAGTCTCAATGTAATTTTTTTTGTGAATTAATGACTTTTTTAAAATTCTTCTACCATTTACTTCCAGTTTCAAGACCAGTGAACAACAATAACTTCATGCACTGTTTTGGGAACATGCAGATATGGATTTTTTGCATTATGTCATCAAGGTATCCTCGGGACTTAGTAACCAATGTCCAACGCACTTCCAGCTCTGTGTTTACCCTAACCAAATTCGTACGCTGTATGGTTCCAATAACACCGTTGATCCCAACCCATTGATCTGATGGCCTCGCTTGATCGTACGGGTTATGGGTAACCACCCAGTACCACATCCTCCTCCTTGGGTCATTTGTTCGATGCCAAGCTCCATGAAAACACTCTGCAAAACCCTAACTCGGCTAGGGTTTCCTCTTGGGTGGCTAGTTCTCGCCTCTTGGGAATGACATTGCAATAAACGGTCTCTATATCTTGCCTATCCACTACTACTACCAACTGCTACACGAATACCATTAAGAATCCAGTTTCACAGGGTGCGAGTAAGCCTCTTGGCATTTGTAGTTTACCTGTGCGGGAGCAATGGAAGAGTATTAGTGGTGTAAGATGAATTTTCATGAGGCAGAGGCTTTGGTTTTACTCTTTTCTGCAAGCAATTACTTTCTTCCATCGTTTTTGAATAAAATGAGAAAATTGAAAGTCCTCATAGTATTCAATTACGGGTCCAAGAGAGCCACAATGAAGGGTATGCCATTGCTATCATCACTCACTCAGCTCAAGACTACTTGTTTGGAGAGGTTGGTTGTGCCCCCACTTCAAGAGCACAATAAAGTCTTACAGAAGTTAGAGAAGCTATCTTTGAGCTTATGTGAAGGGATTGGAAATATGTCTAGGTTCAATGGCATCGAGTCAAATCTAAAGCTTCCCATAATGCTATATTTTAACATGGATCATTGTTGTGATTTGAAGGAGTTTCTCCTTGGCATTTGTGACATGTCTTCAGTTCAAAAGTGGTCTATCACTAACACTGACCTTCTTCGAAAGTTACCTAATGATTTGGGGAGGCTTAGTTCATTAAGAATGTTAAGAATATCTACATGTCTAGGTTTGAAAGAGCTTCCAACATCTATTGGAAAACTTGGGAAGCTGGAATATATAGACATTTCTCTATGTTAGTGCTTGAAAGAACTTCCCGAGGAAATAGGGCAGCTAAAGAAACTCCAGGAGCTTGACATGAGAGAGTGTTCTCAGTTGAGGAAGCTGCCTAAATCACTTGGAGGGCTTAAATCTCTAACGCATGTTATATGTGATGAGAAGATTGGGCAGCAATGGAATCGTCTGAAGAGTTGTTCTGCTACCATGGATCTTAGAGTTGAAATTGTAGAAGCACACTTCATCTTGGATTGGCTGGATGGTTAAGATCTCTCTTAAACATGATGCCAAGTGCAAGTAGACTGGTAGGATATCAATATATAAGCTTAAATTTTCCTATTAATAAAGTTTCCATTTAATAACATTTGTGATTCTCATATGGGTTTCTGTTCAATGTTGGCAGATACTCATATGGGTGACTCTTCAATGTTAGCAGTGCATATTTTTTACATTGAAGTGCATCTTTTTTGGACAAATGTTTAGTTTATGACTTGCGCTCATCATGGCAAGGTTTCTGTTCTGCAGGATTAGGACAAGTGCACACTACAAACATGTTATCCATGTCCCACTGGAATTATTGGCCCTTCAAAAATTAGTTATCCAAAGTTTCTGTGTAGTGTGTTTAGTCCCGCTGGTATAGCTAAATAAATAGTCGTAAAGAATATAAGTGTGTATTTGGAGCCCTCATCATGGTAAAAGTAGGGTGTTTAGTTGTGATCGTAACATTAAGGAAATTTTCAATATTGTATTAAAATTAAATGACTTTAAATATTGTGTTTTAAGATTAAAAGTTCACTTCAACTTGTGGACATGAGTAAAATTTGGTTTGTAGTTTTGATGTGTTATGATAATGTTCTATTTCTATTAGATGAGAAGATTTTCTTTAGCTAGCCATAGTTCACTATGGTTATGATTGACCATAGTTTATTGTCATTGACTTTGATTTATTATGGTTAATTTTGTTTAACCATAGTTTACTATAATATTACATAGTGGCATTATGGTTAATTTATCTCAATTGTGGTTGTCTTTATTTGAACGAAAATCATTTCACTTAATTCAAAAAAAATTATTTCACCTAATTCAAAAATACATTATAAATTAAAAAAATAACATCCAAAAATTATTTAGCTTAATTTCCTAAAAAACAAAATACAACACTTAAGAGGATGCCTATTGGAAATATATATAACTCTGATCATAAACTGCATAATGTAATAAGGACAACCACAAAAATCTGTATTTTATTATTATATCTTATATCATCTAGAAATATGTAAATATCCTAGTATCAACATCATGAATCATTTGACAACCTAAATAGCTTAGATGCTTTATCAGCAAAGTCCAATATATTCATCGTGTCAAAAAAGTTGCCAGCATCAACAATATGAGGAAACACAAAAAACGTTAACCATCACTGCATCTTATTAAGATTTTCCCATTATCATGTCTTGATTGTTCCTCAATTTATGCCTTAAGGTGTTTCCTTTGTAACATCAGGTGCAAATGCTAGTTATAAAACCTTTTTTTAATAACACTTTATGCCAAGTGTATATATATATTATATATATAAAAATTTTTAAATGTAGAGATATTTTTATATTTTTTTATATAAAGAGATTTTTATTTTTATCTACTATATCATTTTTAGCTATATAACATAATTTTTTTTTGTTTTTTTGTTTTTGTTTGAATATAACTAGAATCAAAGTTATATTCAAATTTCTATTAAAAGTAATATGGTATAGTTTTGGTATAGTTTTTTTCACATCGGATTGTGCAACCTACTAAAATCAAAATTTTAATTCTATTATTTTGATTCTTTTATTGGCTTGAAAACTATTGACTCAAGTATTTTTTAAACAATCACGCAGTCATTTATCTTAGAAAATTCAGGTTGAAGATGAATATCTGAATTTCATATAAACGTTTTTGAATGTTTGAAGTTATGGTGCTGTAATGTTAAAGATCGTGGAATTATTTCTGTCAAGGCAAAGGATGGGTGAGTTTTATTTACAATGGAGGAAAAACATGGAAAGAATTTAGCTCCAATCCTGCCACACACTGCGGGGTCATGAATTCTTTCAACTCAAATTGAAACACTAGCCCATAATGACCTCGCCAATCACACAAGATGCGCCTTTCAACATTTACGCCAATCACACAACATGCACTTGTTGCTTTTTCTCACATTAATATCCCTTCTCTCCTCTATATAATCCCACTGTCAATCCAATCCTTCCACCAATCTCAGAAAGAAGAAGGATTCACTCACTCTACAATTCTCTTCTCTGCAGTGTAGAAAATTTACTATTTCTGTAATTTCTCCTGTTTAAGAAGATGAAGAGCACTCCCACTATTCTGCTTCTCACAGCAATGATTTCCATGATCATAATGTTGTTTGCAGGAGTTCCCTGCACCGAAGCTGCTGGCTTAAATGACCCCATTTCAAGTAAGTATGAATATTTTATGTAAAATGTTATAAACTTTGTTATATTCCAAAATATTCTTGAAATCATTATAAAATCAACTATGGTTAACATGCCTTTCTTATTATTATACAGCAGGCGAGATTGGTAATAATATGAAAGCTGCCTACGCTGGTCACGGGGACGTAAAAGCAGACCAAGGACTTGGTGGACTGGTGTTCTCTGTACCATGTGCAGTCACTAAGTTTATTCCATATACCTGCACAACCCCTCGTGTTTCGAATCCACAGATAACCGACTTTTGCCAATGCACACTGGAGTAGTTACTGTTACTGTTGGAGCTGGAATATACTGTTACTGCTATGTGCAAGAACAATATAGATCTACATATATGTGTGGATATAGATCTTAATATATTTGGTTAGCAAATAAGGAAGCTTGTAGTGATCCAATGAGAGACATGTATGTCTCTGTTTTCATTAAGTAAATGGGATTCCTAAGTCCATAAATCTGTGTGAACACATTTGGATATAGATCTTAATATATGTGGTTAGCAAATAAGGAAGCTTGGAGTGATCCAATGAGAAACATATATGTCTCTATTTTCATTAAATAAATGGGATTCCAAGTCCATAAATTTGTGTGAACACATTTTATTTATACATGTGATTGGATTTTATTTTTTAAATAAAAATAGTTTGTATTAATATAATATATGAAAATATATAAATTAATATGTTTGTGATTCATTATTTATAAATAATAAGATAATAATTTTTCCTTGTCAAAGAATATATTTTATAAGAAATTAAAAAAAAATTAAATTAAAAGAAAAAAAAATATTTAAATTAAAAAAAGAAATTAAAGAATTTTAGAAAAAAGTTATTGATATGAGCCATTATAAATTAGGTGTTAATACTATAATATTAACATGGTATATGTATCCTATATTATGTTTAATATTAATTATTCATAATATTATAATATTTATATCATATAATGTAATGTATATGATGTTAAAAAATCTTGCCAACAACAATAACATACTCTATGGTTGTACATTCAATTTTAGAAAATTGACTAATCTTATCAATTTGTTATTATTAGCTTATGTGGAATGATCTAGGTGATATCAATCTCTAAAAACTTTATGGATAGTCAATGCAAAAATCTTTAACATCTCCATTCTAGAAACACTAGGATGCTTTGAATAGATGTATGCTATCAACATGCAAGCATTATATAGGTCCATTAATTAGTTGGAGCAAATCCATTCAATTCTACCACTAGATGCTAATGAAATTTAAAAATTAACAACTTCAACATCTCCAAGATTATTGGAAGTGATTGGTGCATATCTATTATGTTTGAGTGCACCCTTTTTTGTACTATGATAGAGAATTGAGGAATTGAGACCACACATTCTCATGTTTAGTAAGTATGTTTTTTTGAATTAGTTAGATTTGAATCGAGCTTTAAAAAAAAATAGATGGATATTATTGGAGAATATTTGAAGGTCACTTGATATGAATCCACTAATCTACATCCTTAATAGGTTCTTCATGATCTGAAGTGACTTAATTGTTCCTCACTCTTTTGTAGTGATTGTTGGCTTTCTCGCCATAAACAACCTCCCATGGAGAACTATAATGGAAATAGCTATGGTGCCCTTAAGATCGAAAAGTATTTGATATGTTCATCATTGAAGTTAATTAATCGATGCACCCTCCATGACTTTGATACCTAATATAATGAATAATAATTAGTAGAAAATAAACTCAAACACAAATCAAAGAAGGTGCACTATGTGTTTATGCCCAAGAAGCCCCTAAAGGGCAAATTTTATTTAATTCTATCGTTTCCATTTATTCTTGCATTATACAAGTGTTCCTTCTATGTAGGTTTAGGTAACAATAACAAATATGTCATAATTAGATATTTAATTTCAACCATCTCCATAAATCTCCAATATTCTTGTTTTAAAGCTCCAAGTTGATCATACGAGGTCTCATTCCTATTTTCTCTCCATGCCATCATTCTTAGCTTGTACATAGACTTTTATGCATAATCTACCTCATCAACAAAATACAATGTATTTATTAAATATCACAAGTAGTAGTGAATCCTTCACTACAAGAATAGGAAACCAAGTGGTAATGTCGCAACAAACCATAATAATATCCTATGTGCACACAACATAAATAATAATGTAATACAAATATATGTTAAGAACTAAGAATCCTTATCATTCATCACAACAAAAATAACACTAGGCTCTAGTGCTTTTAGGAGAGAGGGAAAATGTTCTTGCAATTAATGTCGAGACTCGCCTTGCTTAACAAAAAAGTATGAAGTAGTGAAATCCTAGAAAGTCTTTGTGTTGGATCTACAAGATAACTTTTCAAGATTTTTATTCATGATTAGTATTGATGACAAAATGTGTGCTTAACTAATTATAAGGATCATGATGAAAAGTACTGTGAAACTAACGGGAAACTTCCAAAAATGGTCCATGTCACACCATGTTACGTAACAAGGAGAAGAGGCTACCAAAGTTGAATTTCCAAATGAAGAGAGAACATTGTAACATGCAAGGAACTCCAAAATTTTGAGATTGTACTCCTAAGGTGTTGTCTTAAGGCAATGGAGGTCAATGAGATCAAATAAAATAATGGATGAGAAGGTGTACAACAATTCTCTAAAAATGATGAATGTACCTAGCACCCCAAATGTAGAACATAATGATGTTGTGGATAGTGTTGTTGGATAAAGTTTTAAAGGATGAATTTTCATTGTAATATCAACGTATTGTGGTAGTTCAAGTATAGTGCAAATAAGATACTTGACATTATCTTTATGCAATACATAGGTGTTCTTTAATACATCATATGAAGCCTTCTTATCATGCTAATAAGGTTGACCAAATGGTAGACCACACCAATCCATATCAATCATATCACAAGTAACTTTATCTACAAATTTAGGACCAAAAGCTAATGAGATAGTGCATGTGTGCATAATCTAAGAAGATAAACCATTATCCTTCCATCCAAGTGCATAAGGAAGAGGATGAGGGTCCATTGGCAAGTGTATTTTCTCAAATATGGATTTGACAATCAAATTTCTTGTGAGCCATTGTCGAAGATATATGTAATGCAAAAATCATAGGAGATATGTGCATGTGTGATAAATAAACTATCTCTAGCTTTTGAGGGAGTGGAGCATTGCAACAAGGTGACTTTATTGAGTACTCTTAACTTTTCATAAGTCACGTCTTCACAAAAAATCTCAATGGGAGCATCATCGCCTTCATCATCGAGAGACCATACAATCAACTTTATTTTTCAATTTGAAACATTTGGACTTATTATGTCCTTGTTTCTTACAACACTTATTAGAAGAAGGGAAACAAAAGAAGATTAAAAAAACAATAACCTTGTAGTAACAACTAACATAATCTTTAAGTTGCAGATTTGAAAACAATGGAGAAGAAATAATCATATTACACTCTATGTTAAATTAAAACTTATCTTTAGCCAACTATGCTTAATTATAGGTGGAATCAAGTGTGGTGATTTCCACATATTTCAACTTGTGATACAAATTTCCAAATCTTCTACTTGTGATACAATTCATTTTTAAACTAAAAAGAAAAAATTGTCAACTAGATAATCAATGTTTAGAAAAATCTATGTCATATATAAAAATATTGTCACTCATGCATGTTCAATGGTCATACCACAGTCTACTCAAGATAAGTACTGACACTAACAAAACAAAGTGCCACAAAATCTGACAAATATTAAGCACCATTTTTCCATCTTACTAGTTGGATGATAATAAAATTACATGCAATGAGTAGGGTGAAAATGTAGTAAGTCAATGATTAGCTTACTGCATATTGTTTAATATTTCCCCGCAAAATTCTTAGTTGTGTGTTTTCTCATTATAAAGTGAATTTACATGCTTGACATTGAAGTTTTCAAAGCTTTAGATATATTTAAGAGTTTATGCATTCATAATAAACCACATTAATTTATTTAATTAAAAGAATATATGAACTTAATAGAGAAAATGATTAGAAAATTACATACACCACAAAATTCAAAATTGATGTACTAAAATTTGATTGCAACAATTTAATGTCTTGGGTGACTACTCTCAAACAAAATCATTGCAATTACTCTATATGTATGTTCTACGAGTACTAATCTAACCATGAACATACTGAGATATGAATGAAAAACAATGTGGAGTGGATAACCCAAAGTATGCACACCATAACCTATGATTTCAAATCATTTAAGGGGTGATCATGAGAAGTTAAATGCCTCTGGCAAGGAAACAATGGCAGGCAAGTTGGCTTCCTCCACGTCAGCCCTCACCAACTGTCATAAGTAGAGTATAGTAATATCTTTGTTAATTTGGTTTAGGTTGAGTAGTTAGTTATTCTTAAATTCAATAAGAGGAGAGAAGAATCCTGGTAAAGGTTAAATATCGGTAAACATTAATGAGCTAGCACCCTGAGTCCGCCAACCTACTCTCAAGGACTTCAAGACAATTCATCTCGAAGTATTTTTTTTGGAGGATTAAAGTCGTTCAGTAAAAGAAAATGTTATTTTGAAATTTTTAAAGGGGTAGTACTTTATAGTCATTTCAAGTTGTGAGATATATTTTTGAAGTGCCTTTTTTTTATGTATCGTATAAAAATAATACAAATAAAGGGGTTGATACAAAGGAAAAAGTTGTTCTTAGGGAAAAAAAAGAAGGGAAAATATGGTTTTTTATTTTTTTATTTGTTTAGGTGTTTAAGTAATATTAGTGTTATTTTGCGTTGAGATTTTGTTAGGATTTCGAAAGGATTCAAAATTAATAAGAAGCTTTCTAATTCATAATGAGGGAGAGCTATTATAAAATTTAGTTGTAGTTTTTGTTAATAATGAGAATATATAAGTTTCTACATTGAATGACATTAATTATCTAATGTGGGTTATAAAGATGAAGAGAAGAAGTTGGATTGTTGAGAAGTAGTCATATAATATGAAGAATCAAATGCTAAGGTTTTAACAGTAATGAGCAATAGAGAGTAAAAGAAATGATTCAAGAGTATTATGGAATGTGCTCAATAGCGTTGAAGACTACATATTTCTTGAGATTTCTGCAACAACTAGTGCCCATTAAACTTGGGATATTTTGGAAAAGATATATCAAGGCACCAACAAAGTCAATAATGTCAAGCTTCAAATTCTCGGGAAGAAGTTTGAAACTCTATACATGAGAGATGATGAATCAATAGATCAGTTTATGACTCAGTTCATGGAAGTGGAAAATCAACTTAGAACTCTTGGAGAGGATGCCCTGAATCAAAAGGTGGTTGAGAAAATTCTTAGAATCCTCCCACCTTCATTTGACATTCTTGTAATCGCAATAAAAGAGAGTAAAAGTCTTACCCAGTTTTCAATTGAAGAACTAACATGTTCAATGTTGAATCATGAGTCAAGAATTAGAGGTAGAAATGACTAATTAGAAAATGCATTTCAATCTCAAGTCACAATTAGTAGATAAAGAGGAATAGGTAGTAGAAGAAAAGGTAGAAAATGAAGAGGATGTTCTAGCAACAAAAACAATGCATCAAGCCAACTTGAACAACCACAAGATCAACATCAGAATAAAAAAGGAGGGGTCAAAACAACAAAGGAAGAGGATGAATGGACAAGTCAAATATGCTTTTCTATTAGTACAATAAGTATGGTAATTTTTAAAGTGAATGTAGGAAGAAGCAAGAAGATATGAACAAAGGCAACACACATGTTTCAGGGATTGATAAAGGTACATCATCATTTATGTTTCTTTCTTGTTCAACAACTCAAGAAAATAATAATGAATATCTATGTTTACGATACAAGGGTTGAAGTAACTATATGACAAGTAACATAGATAGTTTTTCAAGCTTTGATGAAATAATTAAAACTCAAGTCAAATTGTGTGATGACTATATTGTTAATGTATTAGGAAAAGGTATTGTTATAGTTGTAACCAAGTATAATTAAAAGGTCTTTCATGATGTCTATTATGTATAAACTATGAAACATAATCTATTAAGTGTAGGAAAAATGAGTCAAAATGGTTTTGAAGTCAAATTTAAAGATAGTACTTGCACAATTCTTGATAGATCACCTAGTCAAAGAGTCATAGCAAGGATCCAAATGACCAAAAATAGGATGTTTCCTCTAGTCATGAGAATTTTCAAGAATTCATTATTATATGCTCAATTTTTAACAAGTTATGATGAAACTTGGCTATGGCATCTTAGATATGGCCATTTAGATTTTAACAAACTTGAAATTTTGCAAAAGAAGTCTATGGTTCTAGATATAGCTATGATAGATGTCCATTATAATCCATGAAAAAGTTGTATCCTTGCCAAACACAAAAGAAAAATTTTTCCAAATGCCACCAACTATAGAGCCAAAACTCCACTTGAACTAGTACACAAAGACCATTGTGGTCCATTGTAAACATAGTCAACAGGAAGGAGTTTTTATTTCTAACCTTTATTGATAATATCAGTAGATTGACTTGGGTCTTCTTCATCAAAATGAATCTGCTTCTTTTGGAAAATTAAAGCAATTCAAAGCCATGCAAAGAAGCAAAGAGGTAAGAAAAACTAAAGTATTAATATCAGATAGAGGAGGTGAATATGATTCCAACGAGTTTGTAACACATTGTAGGGATCAAGATATCAAGAGGAAATTTATAACAAGGTACACTCCACAACAAAATAGAGTATCAAAAAGAATAAAACAAACTATCATGAATATGGCAAGAAGCATGTTGAAGGCAAAGAATTTTCCAAATGAGTATTGGGTAGATACAATAATGTGTTCAATGTATATTTTGAATGGATCTCTAACCAAAAGTATTAAAGATGAAATTCCATTGTAAGCTTGGAGTGGTGTGAAGAAAAGTGTATCACACTTCCCTATCTCTGGTTGTATAACCTATGCACATGTTCCAGAGGAAATGAGGAGGAAATTGGATGACATAAGTAAAAAGTGCATATTTGTTGGATATAGTGAATAATCCAAGGCTTACAAATTGTATAATCCTTTCACTAGGAAGACAATTATTTCAAGAGATTTTAAATTATTTAAAGATCAAGCATGGAGTGATCGAGATAAGGGAACAAACAAGAATCAAATTTCTCCACATGCATTTGAACCAGGAATCGCAACCAAAGTAGAACAACTAAGACAAGGATTTCCACACTGGCAAGTTTTAACTAAAGATGCTTACCAAGGAAGATATAATGTGCAAAATCCATCCTTAAGCAGTGAATCTGAATCTACCATTTTGCAGAAAACAAGAAGTTCTAGAGAGATTTATGAACACCTAGATAATGAACAAGTTCAATTTTCTTTAATTCTTTGTTGGCCAACACATTTTCAAGAAGTAGTAAAAAAGAAAGAATGGGTTGAAGCTATGAATGAAGAAATTGTATCCATAAAGAGGAATGATAAGTTGAGTCTCGTACATCTACCATATGGATTAAAAAACATTAGAGTCAAATGGGTCTATAAGACCAAGTTTAATGAAAAGGGGGAATTTGAAAAGCATAAATCCAACTTGGTAGAAAAAAAATGATTTGCACAACATCCTAGAGTGGATTATGAAGAAACATTTTCCCCATAGTAATATTGGATACTATCATAACAATATTAACAATAGAAGAAAAAAATCATTGGTAAGTTTAACAAATGGGCGTCAATTCAACATTTTTAAATGAAATACTTAAGGAAGAAATTTATGTATATTAACATCTGGGGTCTGAAATCAAGAGTCAAGAACATAAAATTTGCAGGTTAAAGAAGGCTTTGTATGGTTTAAAATAATTCCTCGTAGCAAGGTAAAATATAATTGATTCATATCTACTCAATAAAGGATTCAAAGAAAACATGAACTCACTCTCTCTATACAAAAATAGATTAAGGTAATATTTTAATTGTTTGCATTTATGTTGATGATGTGATTTACACAAGAAATCTGCAACTTGAATATTTTCAAATAGCGATGAAGAAGGAATTTTAGATGACAAATCTTGCTCACATGAAATATTTTCTTGGAATATAGGTTGAACAATCTGAAAAAATAATCTTAATTTGTCAAAGAAAGTATAAAAATGATGTTTTGACAATATTTAAAATGAGTGCATGCAAGCTAGCAAACACACCAATTGTTCCAATGACTAAGCTAAACAAAGATGACAATTGTCCAACAGTTAATTCCACTTTATACAAGAGGCTAGTAGGAAACCTAATGCATCTCACAACAACAAGGTACGACATAATGTATTCCGTTGATCTTATATCCAAGTTCATAGAGTCACCAAAAGAAACATGTTGAGTATCAAGAAAAATGATTTTAAGGTATATTGCAGAGACAATACAATTTAGAATTTTGAACATTGATTCAAATGACATCCATGTTGTTGGTTACGTTGACAGTGACTTTGCATGAAGCATTGATGACAAAAAGAGTATCTCAGTTTATGCATTTCACCTAGGTACAAGACTGATTTCATGGGAATCCAAGAAGCAGCCCATTGTCATCATTTCGTCAAAAGAAGAAAAGTATGTAGCAGCAATAGGAGCAACATGACAGGAAGTTTGGTTAAGAAGATTGATAAGTGATCTTGAGCCTAAAAAGAAGAAGGAGCCAACTCCTATATTATGTGATAGTGATTCAACTATTGCACTTTCCATAAATCACGTGTTTCATTGCAAAAGTAAACACATTGATGCAATATATCACTTCATTCATGAGCTTGTCAACAATAGGGATATATCTCTTCAATTTTGTGGATGTAGAGATCAGCTAGAAGATATCTTCACCAAGCCATTCAGAAGAAATGTTTTTGAGCTTAAGAGACACCATTTAGGCATTGATAGTAAAAGTAACAATTGAGATTAAGAGTGTTAAAATATAGTAATCTCCCTTATTAACTAGAGTGAGCATTTAGTTGCATGTTATTTTTAGTGGGAATTTTAGTAGTTAGTACAAACTTTTTTAAGACAACTAATAATTTTAGAGTCAGTTAATTCTAGAATTTCATAGTGCTAGATAATTCTAGAAATTTCTCCATGCATTATAAAATCTATTTAATAACGAGAAGGGAAAACCATGGCCCAACAATTTTTGCATTGCCTTCATTAGTTTGTGTGTATATGTGTTCTCTCTATCAAAAATGAAGGAAACCTATCTATCGATCATTTTTGTTGTGTGTTGAAGGCTCTAATAAGCTTGAATACTTTTTATTAACGTGATGGAATTCTATGCCAACCATAGAGTAATACTTGCAAACAAAAAATGGTAGACATTGTTGCGACTGCATAAACAAAAATAAGAAGAAATTTAGCAAAGAATATGGGATGAAACACTTTTAATGTTTCCCAAGGGACTCATCAAACTCCAATGTAGTGTCACCAAGATGGGAAGATATAGTCTTGCTTTAATTATAGATTAGCTAGGATCAATTTTGATAGGCTCTAACCTCTAGTCGTTCCCCCTAATTTTATAGAGAGATACAACATGCACCCACACCTAGAAATGATATATGCAAATATAAATTTTACATGAAAATGTTGATGTTATCAACTCAAACAAGTGCTTCTGCATACGTTAATTGCACAAGCTAAGTTTCAAGCACCCCCGGTGATTTCTTATGATTATTATGATTTTTTTCCTAAGTTAACTTAGGAATTATTTTTTTGTAAGTCAATATTTTCTATAAAGTCAACTTAAAATTACATTGTGATAAGATTGGATGCAAAATACTTTCGGCCTCATTCCTTCCAGACTTATTGGCCATAATATAGTCGTAAAAAACCATTAACGACAACAAAAGGAAACTGAGAGACCCCATGCAGATAACCCAAACTAACCAAAAGAGTCCAAGAACTAAAATACAACCAACATTCATCCTTGATCAACTACATTACCTAGATCTGGAGCATCCAAACCATTACTAGGAGGTAGAGGAGGATGAAAGGCTTCATGCACATGAGCTTCCATATGTTCCAACCTGCCTTCGAGCCAATCCTACATTTCATGGATCCTTTTCTAACCAAAACGAAGAGATACCAACCTATCCATCATGTGTCACTGATTGTGTTGAAGATAATTTATGAATGCGATAACTCACTATGGTCATCATGCAGATCTTGAACTAATTACTTTACCAGTAAGGTGACTTGATGTATTTGAGCTTCCAAAGAGTCAAATGGAAGGAGTAAATATACTCTCCTTAGAAAATAGGTGGGTTGTTGGTCCAGCTCTTCGCCAATATCCCAGTGTTTTATGCAATGGATAGCTCCATGGCCCTTAATATCTGTGCCCATATGAGAAAATTCTCACTGGCAATGCATAGTTTTCCAACTTACTAACTCACATACCTCCCACAAAGCCTCACACTAGAAGTACCAACTACTATAAATAACCTAGGACACCTTCTCAGTAAAAAAACAACACAATATATGTTAAATGAGATAGAAGAATAGCCACCCATGTAAAAATGAACCCCTTCTGTCCTCCTGACTGGTCGAAACCAATTTCAACCTATACCAAACCCCCATAGCTTGAGACAAAACCACCACCAAACCTCCTTAATCTTTAGGAAGCTCCCAAACCCCTCAACCAAAAATAACCCCCTTAAGATGCCAGACCCACTACTCCATTGGTCCACTAAAGATAGATTACCAAATGGGTGATTACCACAAGCCAGAGTTAGGTTGTCACCACCTCTGGCAGTCTCTTCAGAAAACACTTGACACCCAACAAATCCCTCTACAAAGACAATACCATACCACCCAAAAAAACTTCTTGTTGTTGGCATTGTGGCTAAAGTGTTGTCCTTGATGGCAACCTATTTAGGTGATGGATCACTGTACAACAGGACAGTAGCAGAGATTGATGATCAACTATCAAATATTGGAGAAAATAAGAGGCACGCAGGTACAGCTTACATAAGATGCGTACACGCAGGCAAGTGTTACATAAAGTGCGTATATACCCGCAGTTATCCAGTTCATGGGGTGCGTACCCCCAGTACACACACTCCAAGGCAGTAAAATGCGCACATGTGGGGTTTCTCATGGTATTTAGCCAATAGTATTGGGTTATCATGGTTTTGGTCCGTGGTATTGTTTATTTTATTATTTCTATTGAGCCCCATGATCCTTGATTTAAGGAAGAACTAGCCTATATAAAGCAAAGGAGATCATTTGGCTTGAGCATCTCTTTTGAATATTTCAAGATCTGATTTATTGGGTTCTCGGTTCTTAAAAGATTGATCTATAAAGGAGAGTTTAGAAGTGAACCTGCGAAGGGTGATCTCTTGAGCACAAGTTCAGATCTGAGCATCTGAGGTTATTTCAACCCTAGTCCAAGGTACGCAGAGGCACCGAAGGTTCAGTGCGTGGGTACGCAGAGGCGCCGAAGGTTCAGTGCGGGGGTACGCAGAGGTGCCGAAGGTTCTGTGCGTGGGTACGCAGAAGTGGCGAAGGCTCAGTGCGTACGTACGCAAGGCAGCTGTGGTTCAGGTGCGTGCTTTCTGTAGCAACACGCGGCGCGATTATTCTTCTGAGTGCGTACTTTCTGAGAAGTACGCGGCGCGATACTGTTTTTGGGTGCGTACCTGCTGGAAAGTAC
>APFE030512546.1:7691-19578 GCA_000404065.3 Pinus taeda
CTTCTCCTGTGACACTTGCCTCTCTGAATTCGCCCAGGGATGAGTAAGAGATCATCAATCTCCAAGTGGAATCAAGAACTATCAGAGAGAGGACACTAATCAAAATCCCATAAGCTGACTCATCCTCTTACAATCATCTATATATGGATCCCTCATCCCAGAGATCCAAAGGTTGGAATCTTGTATCTTGAAGGAAGTGTTGTTGGTTTCCTGGTGGAATATCATAGTGTTGGGTGATATAATCTTCTCATGAGGTGAAGAAGGGCTCTCATGCTGGGAGGATGACGCTGGGTCAGATCAATGGGTTGTAATCCTCTCTTCTAACCTCTATATCAATAAAGCTATTCGAGTTTTCCTCCACATTCTTGTATGTTTGCTAATATATGCATGTGTGTGGTCAATATATATCTGGTCCTATATTGTTTACGATTGTAGATCTTTGTACTTTGAAGGTATTATGCTACTTTGACTTTACAGGTACTCTTTGAAACGGAGTGATCAAGGGAGGAGCGGCAAAGATCTGTCAAAGGGGAGAAGGAACGAGCAGAGAACCAAGCGAAAGATCGAGGTTGGTATTCTTTGCTCCTCTCCTATCTACTTCTCGTAAAGAAAAGCGAAAGTAACTTTAATATGTTTATTTCTAAAATAGCTACCCGTCTTAGTGGGACTAGCAGCTCTGTATAGACACTAGATTTCCCGATAACACTCTTCCTGGCCTCTTGCAATTCCTTCGCCATTCTATCATTCTCTGCTATCAAGAACTTGATCGTTGAACTCGTGGCTTTTGCATAAGCCTTAGAAGCCTCGGCCATGGCAACTAGATGTGTTCTAACATCTGGTACAATCACCCTTTCTTGTGTGCGCAAATGATCTATGATCATCCAGGAGCTGCTTTCTTTGTGCCTGTACAATCCTCTGTTGTGTCTTGTCAAATGCCAGATTTTACATATTCGTCTTTGGATCATCATCAAGGAGAACAACTTCTCCTTGCCTGCTCGGGACTAGTTGTGGTTCTGGAGGTGGTGGAGACTATGGTACGACCTAGGATTCCCTCAGTGTGAGATCGATGTCTTAGTCCTCTAGCTCCTATGTCATCTCCATGTTTGTTACCTCAACCAACTGCTCAACCTGTTGAGCAAGTTCCCGAACCTGCACCTGCTCACCCTCTTCTTCATCTGCTGGCTGCTCTGCTGTCTCAACCTATATCTGTGCATTTTTCTCTGTCAGTGCACCTTGTCCTTCTTCCTATTCTTGCTTTTGCCTTTCTTCCCTTTCTCTCCTCCTAAACTCTTGTTCTTCTTTCAGCGTCTTCTCCGTTTCCTGCAACTTCCTCTCTGCTTCTTCCAACCTTTGCTTCTCCCTCCTTTTTTATGCTACTCTCCTTTCGCGATGTCGCCTCTTTGCATCTATCTCCAAAGTTACTCTCTCAACAAGTGGATCTTCTTTGAACTTGTAGCTTTGCTCGACCTCTACGCTCTTGACAATCTTCCTCTTGCCTTTGTCTTGCGTCGGTTTGCTGCTCACTATTGCTATTGTTCTTGCTTCCTATGGTGTTGCTGCCTGCAATGCCGCTTTCCATTCTATAGCCATGCTGACCTATTCATTGAGCCTAGAGGAGTTATATCAATACCTCCAAGGATCTTCCTCTGGCCAATGACATGCCCCATGGACCCATGGGAAGTACACCTTCACACAATGGTTCTTGCATATGCAGTGGGGATCATACGGTTGAAACTGTTGGTGTCGAATCTGAACTTCTTCAAGTCCTCGATCTCGACATCTGCATCTTTCAAGGTATAGATCTCATACAACCCAATCCGCAAAGGAAGAGTAGGCCATGGTGCCTTCTTCCTCCTATGCAGTGTTGTTGATAACCCTTTGGAGATGTGGTACGCAACCTCTTGCATGACCAGCTTGTCCGTGGCAAACCTCAGTAGCTCATGTGGAGGCTTCTTCATGCCAAACATCCTGATGAAGGTGCCACCAGGTGAGGCATACCAATTTGCAATGTTGAGCAATACCTGCATCGCTTCCTGGAACATGCAAGGTGGGTCATGTTCAAATATCATCTTGTACAGCGGGGCGATGAAGTGATTAGACAACCACGTCATGACTCCTCGATAGTTGCACTTAGAGAGCAACTTGCAATAAACATTCACAACTGAAGAATTTCAACCCTCACTCCAGTTATCAGTTTTCCTTATCACTCCATGCATTTAGTTTTAAATCCAAGCATGATAAAAATTCTAAAATCTGGAAATGATAATAATTTTCTGAAAACACAAATTTAGAGATTTCACAACTCCTAAAATTGTATAAATAAAACACAGCAAAATTATGACAGCCACACACAGAAAATAACACAGTAATTTTTGGTTAATGTGACCCTAGAAAACCCCCTACAACTCTTGGGCAAAACCAATTTGAGAGCTTTTCTTTATTTCTGAAAAAACTTTTATAGAGAAACTGAAATACACAGTAAAAATTCCAACAACCACAAATTACAACTTATCTCAATTTTCGTTCTTGAACTCTGCCTCGAAAATCGTGCCAATCAACAAACATCCAAAACAGAATTTTTCCAACAATAAAACAACATTAAATGTTGTACGGCCAGCCTCAAAAAATGTGCCCAAAACTTCTTGTACAGATTGTACAGATTTCAATAGTACGGCTGCCTCAAAATTTGTGCCCAAATCTGCCTTGAAATTTGTGCCCTTGTTGTTGTCCCTCTTCCTTGAATTTTGTGCCGTCCCTCTTCCTCGATATTTTTGCCTTTCTCTCGCTGTACAGTTTTGCCTTAGGATGCATGCCAATAAATGTTGCTGCCCAAATTTGCTGAAATGTCTTCTCGCTGCTCTCCTTCACTTCCTCACTGCTCAGAAATTTTCTCCTTGCTCTCTCTTCTCTTTCTCTCAAATGCTCATGAAAAAATGAATTGATCTTTTCCTCTTCTCTTCTTTTATTCTATAAATGACCTTTTGGGTTACCCTAAGATCTAATGGCAGAGATTCATTTAGATCTAGGGATGAGAATAAATGTGCATTTAATTCTCACTTAGCCTTTTATTTCCATAGTCACTTTTTCACTTTCTAATTCTTCATTGACTTTAAGAAAGTCGCATTTAAATTAGAATGTAACTTTACCACTTATAAAGTCACTTTCAAATTAAAATGTAACTTTACCACTTATAAAGTCACTTTAAGATAAAAGTAAAAATAAATTTGGACACTTTTCCCTAGGCCAAAGATCAAAGCCTTAGGGAACCACTTGTCCTCTGGTACCCAAATTTTAACACTCCCTCTTACCGAGGAAAGTGTTCCTCACCACTCCCATCTTGTCTCTGAAATAGACATGCTTGCCCCATGGTAAGGCTTTGGTGAAAATGTCCACTACCTGCTCATTTGTGGAAATGTACTCAAGCTTGACAACGCCCTTTTGGACATAGTCTCTAATGAAGTGATACTTGACCTCAATATGCTTTGACCTGTCATGAAAAATTGGATTCTCTGTGAGTTTTATGCTACTCTGATTATCACAGTAAATTACTGAAGGTCTTAATGCCTGACCAGATAGACCAAACAACATCTTGTGAAGCCATATGGCCTCACAACTAGCCAAACTAGCAACCATATACTCTACCTCAGCTGAGCTCAATGCAACTGACTATTGTTTCCGGCTGATCCACAACACAACTGCCGAACTCAACCCAAAACAACACCCGGAAGTACTCTTCTTGTCTGAAGCACAACCTGCCCAATTTGAATCTGTGAACCTTGCCAGTCTCACTCCATCACAATGTCTATAATCCAAACCAAAATCCGCAATCCCCTGCAAGTAACGAAGAATGTGTTTTGTAGCCTCCTAGTGCACTCTCCTAGGCTCACACATAAACTGACTCATAGTGTTAACTGCAAAACATATATCTGGTCGTGTTGACCAAATACATCAAACAATCAATCAACTGTCTATATAGAGTAGGATCCACCAACTCGGAATCAGAAGCGTGAAGCTTCTTCCAGTTAGTGATCATAAGTGTAGACATGGATTTGCAGTCCTCCATGTGAAATCTGCTAAGAATATCCACAATGTACTTCCCTTGTCCCAGGAAGAAATGCCCCTCCTCCTGCCACACCTCCAATCCCAGAAAATAGTGCATCAAGCTAATATCCTTCGTCTCAAACTTTGAAGCAAGATCTTTCCTGCAACCCTCAATGAGTCTCTCTGCACCAGTGATGATCAAGTCATCAACATACAACACCAGAATGACAAGCTCCTCGCCCACCACAATGAAGTATAGGTTCGGATCAGCCTCACTCTTTGTGAAACCCAACTACTGCAAGTATGTATCAATCCTCGAGTACCAAGCTCTAGGAGCTTGCTTTAGGCCATATAGTGCCTTTTTCAATCTGCATACATGGGACTACTTCCCATGCACCTCAAAGCCCTACAGCTACTCGATATAAACCTCCTCTTGAATATTGCAATCGATATAATGGAGCGAATAGATGTATACCGAGCTACAGGAGCGAAAGTCTCCTCATAGTCAACTCCCTCTACTTGTGAGAACCCTCTCGCCACAAATCGAGCCTTGAACTTCTCAATGTTGCCATCTGCAACATGCTTTATCTTGTAGAGCCATCTAGAAGTAACAATTGATTTACTTTTAGGCCTCGACACTACCTCCCAAACATCGTTCTTCATAATAGAAGAATACTCTTCCATCATGGCCTCTCTCCAAACTCGCTGGCTAGCTGCCTCCTCATAACTAGAAAGCTCGAAGTCAACAATGCTTGTTACCAATGCCATTTAACTATAAAACCGCTCAAGTGGTTTACTCTCTCTAACCTGTCTCTCTGGCCCAGCAACTGATGTGGCCTCGCGCAAGGTATCTTGAAGCCACTTGGGCTTCCTCTTCCCTGAGCATACTTCTCCCACCGGAGTGAAAGAATACTCGTCATCATCAGAAGCATGAACTCCTGAAGGCCTGCTAACTAACCTCATGCCTGAATTTGTGCCTGTAGATGCTTAAGTACTATGGCGAACTGTCCATCAATTGACTACCCAGTGAACTGCTCTACGACTGCCCTACATGTTGCCCGAAGAACCACCCACCTGACTCTGAGAGCAACTGCTCACTGATGGACCTGACATTGTAATCAATGTACCTCTTGATCCCTGACCACAGGATCCCTGTGACTGACTGAGCTTCTCTTGAGGATCTGGTGACTTTGGATACTCTAACTCCCGTGACCTCCTGAAAGCTCTCTCCTCCTCGAACTTCACATCTCATCTAACAACCACTTTCTTCTGCGCAAGAATATAAATCCAATAAGCTTTCAAGGTCTCTCTATAACCCACAAAGATGCCCTTGTCTGCAGTGGGCTCTAGCTTGGTCTAGTTCTCCTTGGGGACATAGGAATATGTAAGGCACCCAAAGATACGAAAATGCCCAACATCAGGCTTCTTCTTAGTAAAAGCCTCCTCCAGAGTTACATTCCCCAAGGCACGATGTGGACTCTTGTTCTGCAAGTACACAACAGTGTTGCAGGCCTCTGCCCACAAAAATAAAGGTAACCCCGGATCATGAAGCATGGCTTTGGCAGCCCCTGCAATGGATCTGTTCTTCCTCTCCGCAACCCCATTCTGCTGGGGGTAGTAAGGAACTGTGAACTCCCACCTAATGCCTACCTCAGCACAAAAATCAACAAACTCACCAAGGGTATACTCCCCTCCATTGTCCGACCTGAGGACCTTCATCTTCCTACTTGTCTGGGTCTCCACAAGAGCTTTGAACTCTTGAAACCACTTGAAGACCTCATTCTTGGTCTTCAAGAAATAAATCCAAGTCTTCTTGGAGTGGTCATAACATAGTACTCATAGCCACTCAAGGATACATGAGACATCCAACCACTCACATCGTGTAAGAACCATGATTGTAAATTTATCTTTATTTAATACCAGAACATGAAAATTTAAATACTGAATTTGAAAGATTAATTTAATGAATACCAAGCTGTCTGCTCTGCTGCAAATTTGTCTGCTCTACTGTAAATTTGTCTACTCTGCTACAAATTTGTCTGCTCTGCGGTAATTCTTGTCCAACTATGTTACTAAAACGACCAAAACCTCCCCGCCGAACTGAGTACAACCTAGGTACTCAGTCTCAGAAAGTTTTCCTATTGAAGCAATCTGATTCCCCCGTGCCCAAAAACTTCAGTATAATCAAGACTCAAGTTCCCTTCATAGTTGTACTACAGTATCCAAAAATTGTTCTTAACTCTATTGTTTTTTCCCCCAAAAAAATGGTTTTTCCCTTCTTTTATTTCCTCATCCACCGCCTTCTTCTCATCTCCGTGTCAATATTTTGGTTACGTGTAACTTTTATGAAATCAAATCTCATTTGATTTCGTTGATTTTTATTTGGATACGTAGTTTGATTTAATAAAGTTTTTTTTAATGAATTAATTAAATTTATAAAATTTATAATTTATATTAATTTATATTATTATTTTATTAATTTTAAATTGTAAATTCAAATTTGTACTTTTAAAATTATCATTTTCTGCTGGTTTTAAGGACTTATCATATATATGATACTCTGGTGAGGTATTAATTTATTACCTTAATTTATATCTCCTCTTGTAGTAACTAATTTACATATAGTGCGATACATGCCAGTCCATGCATACGTAGCTATCGTATGGAGGTCTCGTACGTATGCTAATACTCGTATTTTATTTATAGGCAGGTCATTACATACATTCCCCCTTCCAAAAACTTCATCCCGAAGTTAGGGTTTCTAAAATATATTAGTGATTACTGTGAGTATATAAGTCCTCATATTTCATTTTATATGTGTAT
Source organism: Pinus taeda (assembly GCA_000404065.3). NCBI lineage: Eukaryota > Viridiplantae > Streptophyta > Pinopsida > Pinales > Pinaceae > Pinus > Pinus taeda. The sequence goes on from APFE030512546.1 coordinate 14,556, forward strand.
TTAAAAATTTTGTTTTCTTGAATATTTTAAGATTTTACAACTACAATATTCATGTCCTACCCCGGTTGATTCTTCAAGCTACTCTAGAATTATCCTATAATCTCTCCCGCTTCTATCTTATCTGTCCTCTACTAGAGTGTGCCATGATGTTAGCTATACTAATTAACCATTCATAGACTCTCAAGGGTGTCAGCGTTGATTATATCAACCTAATTGCCCAGTAGGCATCTGACAGTTATCATCACACATCTAGGGGAGCGTGATTCACACTATCCTCCCATGACTCCAAGTTTTGAAGGATAAACCATGGGCAATACCTCCACCCCTCCTAGTGGGACCAAAGTTAATGTTCTTTCATGGAACCTTATTGAGTCTTAATTGTACTGAAGTTTTTGTCATCACATGGCTGTTTTGGTAACAATACTAGTTGCAACGTAAACACTTGTCCATATATTATAACATGTGCATCAGTATATACATAAAATAAACAATTTTTGCATAGCTTATACATGTTGTTATCTCTAGTACAACATATTTTGTCATGTCTTGCTCATGCTATCGACTTTCATATTGAAATTGTAATCATTCTTTTATTTCTATCTCTTCGATATGCATAAATGAAGCAAAATTTATAATATCTTAATTCCTATCAGAATTCATGACTTAAATTTTATAGCAAGATTAATCAAATATTAAACTTTACTTTGGTATGTATAATTCAGTAAGATTAATTTGAATAACATATTCCATCTTGGTATCCACGTACCAGTGGAATTAAGCAGATAACATATCATAAAAATTCACGTTTATATGTGATCATTCCAAAATGGTTTTGAGTATCTGATTTAAAGTAGAGTAAATATATACAAAATATGGCTTTAAAGTTCTTCAAAATTAACACAAGTTAGGGTATTTTTGACATATGATTTCCGTATCTTCCCAAGTAGCTGATCCAGGGCTATATTTGTCCCACTGGACCTTAACTTGGTCTACCATGTGATTCCTGAGCTGTTGAACCCTACATTCTAGTATACGTAATGGTTCGACCGAAATGATTCCCTCGTCCAATACCTGCAATTCCTTCCATTGAAGGTTATGAGATTTGTCAACTATGTAATGTCTTAATACAAATACATGAAATACATTATGAACCTTATGCAAGTGAGGTGGCAGTGCAAGACGATAGGCAACAGGTCCAACTCTTTCAATGACTTTAAATGGTCCGATAAATCGGGGTGACAACTTTGTCCCTTTTCCGAATCGAATAGTACTTTTATTTGGTTTGATGTGGACGAAAACCTGATCCCCTACTTCATATTTCCTGACACTTTAAATTCAAGCTCAAAGTTTAAAACAAAATGCCAAGGATTTTGGATTCTATGTGGGAGTTTGGTGAGCCTGATGCTACACCCGAAACTGGGGGGCGTCAATAGAATGTATTTGACTTGCAAGTTGTGTGGCAAGCATACGTCAGGAGGCATCGACAGATTAAAATTCCATTGGGGCAAATTCCATGGCAAAATGTTGAGCTTTGCTCAAAAACAACTCCAGAAATCATCCGATGGGCCATTCAATCATTGATAGATAAAGAGGACGGAAAAGACACCAGGGCAGCATTAAGAAACCAACTTGTAGGGGGCTCAAGAGTGGGGGGAATTGAGAGTGGCAGTGCTTCTACAGCAGCATCACCTTCCTCACCCATGGGTACTCATCCTTCTTTCTCATCTTTTTTTGTTCCTAGAAAAACCATTGGTTCACAACCTGGGATCAAATCATCAATGAAAAAAAAGGAAAAGGCAGAAGCTGACAGGTTGGTCAATAGGTGTCTTCTATGGAGTGATGTTCCTTTCAACATTGCCAAGACAAACCCATTCTACCAGCCTATGTTTGATGCTGTTGTTGTCGTTGGCCCGCGATACAAAGCCCCCACCTTTGCAGAATTGAGAGGGCCTCTTCTCCAAGATGAAAAGACTAATTGCACTACTAGATTGGCAGAGTTTAGGGCATCATGGGAGCACACTGGATGCACAGTCATGTCAGATTGTTGGACTGACCAGAAGGGTAGGACCCTTCTTAACTTCTTGGTTAGTTGTCCCAAGGGGACAATGCTTATGAAATCTGTTGATACATCTGCACACATTAAAGATGCACGTTTATTATGTGAGTTGTTGGACATTTTCATTTAGGAAGTAGGTCCAAGCAATGTTGTCCAAGTCATAACGGACAACGCTGCAAATTATGTTGCAGCTGGCAAGATGCTTATGGAGAGGTATCCTAACTTGTTTTGAACACCTTGTGCTGCTCATTGCATTGACTTGATGTTAGAGGATATAGGTAAAATTCCTATTGTGAGGGATATTGTTGAATCAGCCAAGAGCATAACAAAATTTATATATAATCATTCATCTATTCTTAGCTTGATGAGAAGATTCACCAACAACAAAGAGTTGATGCAGCCTGCCATTACACGATTTGCCACTACTTTCATATCTCTTCAGTCTCTATTGAATTCCATGTGGGAGGTGAAGAGCATGTTTCTCTCAGCGGATTGGCGTTCTTTATCTATTAGCCGCAAACCGGAGGGAGAGGGCATATGCAGACTAGTTTCATATGATCAAAGCTTTTGGGCAGGAGTAGAGGAGGTGTGTGCCATTTCAAAACCTTTGATAAAGGTTCTTCGGTTGGTTGATGGAGACAAGCCCGCAATGGGCTACTTGTATGAGGCCATGGATAGGGCCAAAGAAGCCAATCGTGCTTATTATGCAGATAAGGGAGACGAGGGGTTAGAGAAACAATAGGTCATATGGAGAGTGATTAGCAATGGAACAATACCCTCCATCGCCCCATTCCTGCCGCAGGTGTCTACCTCAACCCTGCGTTTTCTTATGCTTGTGGTTTCAGATTTGATGCCGAGGTAGATGGATGGATTCTTCACTTGTGTCGAGAGGATGGTGTCATCTAAGCAAGAACGCGAGGAGATTTCTAAAGAAATGGAGGTCTATAGGATGGGAGGTGGCACATTTGGTTTTAACATGGCTATTAAGAATAGGACGACCAAAATGCCAGGTAAGCTTCAGTTTGTTTCAAACTTTCAAGTTTAGAATTTCAATGTTTTTTTTTTTTTATGTTTCTCATTTTTCTTTTAACTTGTAGATGCTTGGTGGACAAACTATGGTGCCAGAGTACCCCATCTCCAAAAGCTTGCCATTCGAGTGCTCAGCCAAACATGCAATGCCTCTGGGTGTGAGCGCAACTGGAGTGTATATGACAAAATACACTCCAAAAAGCGCAACAGGTAAAAACTAAAAAGATTTCAAATTAAATTTTTTGAATTGATTTGATTAATTTTAATATTTAAATTTTCTAAGTACTAATTTAAAATCTATGACCCTAATACAGATTGAAGTTCCAACGCCTCAATGACATGGTCTATGTCTACTACAATCTTCGATTGTGGGTGAGACAGCTTCAGAAACCTACTGATGTGGAAGCCATCTCATTGGACAATATTGATACCACCTTTTCATGGAGAGTCGAGACTGAGAGGCCGATCTTGGACTCGATCCCGGATTGGTTAGGTGTGGATCTAGAGGATGTAGCAGTTGCAGAGGAGGGAGAGCCAGAGATAGAGGAGGAGGAGGCGGAGCAACATCAGGGTCAGGAGGCAGTAGCAGAGCTGGATGAGGATGCTGAGGAGGAGGTGACACCATCTAGGATGGGCAGCAGCAGCAGCATAGCACAGAGGCCACCTCTTCCATCGGCTTCTAGAGGACTATTGAGTCCATTTGATTTTGTATCTCCCCAGGGGCAGGGTCTTCTTCCTCTAGAGGAAAAGGCAAAGCCATTCCCTATTCCCGTAAAAGGGGAAGAGGATCTCAGTGACTGATTAGTGATTACTTGATGACTTTTAAATGACTCATGATGTACATTTATTATATCTTTTGTTGATATTTTGACTCTTGAGAGTTGAGACTCAGACAACACTCAAAATTCAGGAGTTGATTCATTATTTTGATATGTGATGTAGCACTAGACTTCATATACATATTATATATTAGCTTTCTTTACATGTTTATGTGGAAATGCATTTATTTGATGTTGTGGATACTCTAGATGTTAAAAAAAATAAAAATGAATAATTTTGTGTTTTTTTAATTTTGTCGACTTTTTCAAAAAACTCCCGACTTTGCCGAGTTTTTCAACTTTTGGACCCTTGCCGAATTAATCCCGACTTCGACTTTTTCCACACTGCCTAGAACTCCTCCTCCAAGTTAGTTATCTCCCCTAATCAAGAAACTGACCCCCCCCATCTTGTGCACCTAATGGATTAGTCATAATGTTTATTATGATAAAAACCTCCTAGGTAAATGTGTTATGCTATCACTATAAACAAGTTCAATCATCCACCCAAACTAATCCATTTGTATGTCATCAAGCATCTCATAGGAACTAGGACACCTAGCACTCTCCTAGCTAGGTGAAAACCTATGTTGCACGGGTTCCCGAACCTGGGGGTGGGGTTCCCGAACCCGTCACGGGTTCTCGAACCCAAGTACCGGATTCTTGTATGGGTGCTTCTGAGAAGAACCCATAAGAACCGGGTTCTTCTATGAAGAACCGGGTTCTCCATTAAAAAAAATTGGGTTCTTTGTCTTGACAGGTACGAAGAACCCTGATGAATGGGTACTTGGAACCCCAAAATCGGGTTCTTTGGAGTTCATTTTAGTTTTTATTTTTAAATTTTTAATTAATTTAATGGGCTTCCCCTAATATTCCAATTAACTAGTTCTGCATCTTTCGAGAGGAATTTGAGTACTTATGCCTTTATCCATTCAGTAAAAAGAAATAGGTTGGGCTCAAAGAAGGCAGAGAACTTAGTGTACATTCATAGCACACTTTGTCTCATATCTCAAAAAGATCTTGGTTACAAGGAGGGTCCTTTCAAAAGATGGGGCCAATACACAAATGATGCTATGTGTGTGGGCGAGGAGATACAACCAGATGGCCTTATTGAGCTACCTCC
>APFE030512548.1:934-24104 GCA_000404065.3 Pinus taeda
GGACTCCTAGTACAACATCAGCACCACCCATTGGAATGGAAAGCATTGGGCTATTCAATACATATTCTCCCATGGATGGCTTGATATTATGGCACTTTCTAGAGCAATTTATGGTTCCTCCACTTGCAACCATCACTTGACACTTTGGTGCTAGGTATAAGAGGCAATTCAATTCCTTGGCTATCTTACAATTAATAAAATTATGGGTACTACCTAAATCAATCAGCACTATTACCTTTTTCTTCTTGATATGTCCTTCTATATTTATGGTTTGAGGAGTGGTAATTCTAGCCAATGAATTACAAGAGATAGTTGGATTCATTTCTTCTTTCTCGATGTGATATTTCACTTCTTGAACCTTTTTCTTCTTGATATGTCCTTCTATATTGAGAGTTTGAGGAGTGGTAATTCTTAACAATGGTTTACAAGATACGGTTGGATTCATTTATTCTTTCTCTGGGATTGGGTCCTGGCGTATATCCTCTTCTTTTGATGTTTCTTGATCCTTTTCTTCCTCCTCTTCATACTGTATGTAAAATAATTTATTCTTAGCACACTTATGACCTTTAGTGCATTTTCTATCACAATTGTAACAAAGCCCTTTTTCTCTTTTTTTCTTCCATTTTTTGTGGTGTAAACCTTGCAGGTTGTGGAAGGCTAGGAGAAAAAACACTTCCATAACTATAGTCGTGATTGGTTGGATTCCTTGTTTCCATAATTTCGCTTTCAATTTTTCTTGCCCGCCTGAATGCCTTCTCCAATGAATCAGATTCCCAAAGACGAAGGTCATGTTGAATGTTAATCTTTAAAGTACCTATGAAGACATCAATCCTTTGCTTCTTTGAAATATCATTTACCCTTATATTCAATTTTTTGAAGTCCCTAATTTTCTCGTCCATTGAACACTTTTGTTTGAGATTTATCAATTGGCTAAACAAGGTGTTTCTCTTTGTATCTTCATAATGTGCTATCATTTCCTCCATGAAAATTGACCACGTAACAAGTGGTTTACGAGAAAAAAGCCCTTTATACCACAAAAATTGATCAGGTTCTAAATATGAAGATGCAATACATACCTTTTGTAATAGTTGCACCTGATGTAGATCAAAATATTGCTCCATCTATAGTATCCAATTTACCGGATCCTTGCCATCAAACTTCCTCACATCGCCTTTTCTTGATTTTAGGAACTTGATCTTGAAACGATTGTAACTCTGTAATTTTGGCTCTTCCAGTTTTGAAATCAGGACCTACAGTATCCCTCTGTGTCCTCTTTCCAATGCCACCAGTCTGATCAAAATTGGATTCTCCAAGAAAGAGTTATGCACAATATCACAAGATGCCCTGATTATATACCTTTTCAAAAGAGAAAACTTGTATGAAGTTCCATGTGTCACTATATTGACCTCTGGATATGAACAATATACACAGGAAACTACAGTCCGTCCTCTTTTTGTAACTTCTTATGAAATTGCAATCTGATGCTCAAAGAGATAGTTATGATGATTTTCCCAAGGTGACCTATTTGGAATGTAATTTAGGGGTCTAGAAAAACCCTAGCTTCCTCAGACTATATCTCCTAAAATATAGCGAGACGGGATCTAAAATTTGGAGCCAAGGTTCAGACTGATTCCTTCTCAGATGGGGTTTTGTTTTAGCTTTGGAAACTTTGTAGCGAAGAAGTTATAGTGAAAATCCCACAATGACCTATTTTAGTTGAAATTCTAGAGCTTGCAAAAACCCTAACTTCCTCAAATCATATCTCCGAAAATATAGCGAGACAAGCTCTGAAATTTGAACCTAAGGTTCAGTACAATTTATTCTCAAACGGATTTTTTTTTCAATTCTGAACCATCAGAGAAAACAAATTATAGCGACAATTCCACGATGACCTATTTGGAGTAGCAAAACCATAGAATCCAAAACTTTGATACCAAATGTTATGAGACCAGCTCACAAAAAGATAGAAAAGAAAGATCATCACCTTATAATTTAGCCTCTTCGAGGGGGAATCTTCTTTTACATTACACAAATGAACAATTCTTGGATGATACAAATGACAAGACCTCCTTTCTATGTATAGGAGTCTAAGGGGTCATAATATAATCAGAGCCGACATAATAATAATAATGTAAAGCACAATAATAACAATATGGGGACTACATGGGCACAAGAATATAATAAGAGGGTTTTACTAATAACAATAAGGAGTTACACTAGTAGTATAGGTACCTAACAAAAAAATTTTATCCAGTAGTTATATAATAAAGTTAATAATTGATATGAAATGTGGCGGAGTGGGTATGTCCTTAAGTAGAAAGGTAAAATGTAATATTTGCGCACTTTTCTTTATACTTAGGATAAAGTGCTTTTTGTAGGTTTTTGGGTGAAAAGGGATTTACATGGGGGTTTTCACTTTTCCTTGGCAAATGGAGTTTATCCTTAGGAAAAGGGATTTTCTTAGGGTGATGAAGGGGGAATGATTTTATGAAAGGGATTCTAGCACTTGTGTCCATAAGTCATTAAGCTGAGGGCCCGATCCCACCAAAAATCAGAGAAATGCTCTGAGCCTCTTTGACTTGTAGGATTAAAAGTACTAGAACATACCTGTAGATAGGAAATTAGTAAGTAAAGGGGAATAGTGAATGAGGGGGAGTTAATCATGTTAGCCTCCTGCTCATAGCAAGTGTTCATCTTTCATGATTGACATTTTTACATGCTAAATATGTCATGCTCTGCAGGCTGCAATGTTCCATATTTGATACTCAGGCCAAAGAAGTATCCATGAGGGTCTGCCAGCCTAAATGCCCCTGCTGTATTCCAAAATTTGAGGAGTTATTCCATTTTTGAAGAATCTTCAATTAAAGGGAGATCCAAACAGCGTAATCTTGGTCTCCCTAGGTTTCAATTTCCTGTTATATAATATAGAGAATCATTATCTGTCCAAACAACTTAATCTGGGTAGATTCTTAGATAGGTAGAGAAGCAAGGGTGCTCAACAGCTTAATCTGAGCCCCTGGATGGCATAAGTGTAGATATAGGTAGGAGGACAGTAAATAAAAGAAAAATGTTGAAAAGTTGGGTTTGCTAGTTCAAGTGCACCCAAACCAAAAGAAGAAAAAATGCTAGGTAAAGTAGGTTGGGTAAGTAGTTCTGTGGTTGCAGAAATCAAACTATGTGATCCATTCCATATTTTTAAGTGTCATATCTATCCAGATCACAGTTTGGTGGCACTTTCTCATGTTGATCATATCAGGCAAGGCATCTCTAACTCCCCTCTCTTCTTACTTCCTCAAACTCATTTACTAACATCCCCTCAAGGACCTTGGGATCTGCCCGAGAGTCCCTTTTTCATTCCATTTTTTCTTAAAAGCCAAGTTGACATCTGAATTGGCTTAGTGAAAGGAAGCCGCATTTCTTGTGTAAAAATAATCTTTGCACAAATTCACCATTCCCCCTACATTTTCACTCCACCAAGTCATGCTAACTCCTAACTTTATTATTTAGCTCCCCAAGTCATTCCTCTATCCCCTACTATGTGAAAACTATATAAAAAACCAAAAAAAAGAAATATTAAATATCCCACCCCATGGCAACTATAGCCTAATAACAAAAGTCAAGGAAATACTAGGTCCATTTGGGGCCTTAGTATTAGCCCTTCCGCGTTCATTTCCCCCGGGATTTGTTTAACCTCTCGTTAAACAAATAACCATGCGAAGCCCCTCCCCCATGCATACATAACCTTTGGATTTCATTGATATTTGGTCAATGAATAACCATCACCCCAAGCGTGCATTTAAACCCTCCAAACCTAAAGTCTAAAATCCACCACCACCGCGAATAATCAAACAATTATCGCGCATGCATTTTGATTAAACCCCACTCATCTTCCCCTCTCGTCCGCCATCGGATCATCTCTCCAAGATCCGACGGCCCTCATGCATATCAGATGCCCTTATATGACGGCACAATAGTGCCCGATGGTCGACGGTTTCACCGTCGTACCCCGGGACACTTGGCGGCTTTTCATTGTGTCGGGTTGCCCCTGACAGATACCGGCCCCGTACCAAAAGTGGTCCAATGCAAACCACTTAACGCCCTCCTCTGTTGCCACTTCGCCGCATGAAGATGCCGCCACCTCACGGACCACTGTGCTGCGGCCTGCTGCATCACCCTGCTGCATCACCCTGCCACGTCATCCTGCCGCGTCACCCTACCGCGTCACCCTACTGCGTCACCCTACCACGTCACCCTGCCACGTCACCCTGTTGATGTCATCATCCGTACTGGGTCCCACTGTTGATGTCATCCACCATACTGCTGACATCATCCGCTGTACCGCTGACATCATCCACCGTACCACTGACGTCATCCGCTGAAAGGAAAACGCACAAGAGCGAAATCGAGGCTTCGGAGGCCCGGAATCAAATTCTGAGGCAGTTTTCGATGCGCGATTAGCACTTAGCGCTAATCGCGCATCGCTACGGGAAATAGGCCAAAATGGGGAATCTTTTTTCTCAGTGACTGTTTTTGCCGTAAAAGGGCCGAAAAGGGGCAATTTAATAGTTTTTACCACATCAGAGAGAGGAAGAAGCCCCGATTCAATCAGAGAGAAACAGTGAAGCAGCAGAGAGTATCAGTGAAGCGGCAGAGAGTATCAGATTGACCATATTAGATCCAGGAAAGCATTAAAGACCATCCAAACCAAATCAATGCATACCAGGACAAGGTCACAGACCATTAAAACTGAACCATAACAAATTAAATGGGAATCACAGTCACCTAGGATCAGCAGAACCGACTAAGAGGTGCAAGTGAGAAGTGAAAGGCACAGTAATTGCAGATTGGACAAGCAGAGCTACCAGAGGATGACAGATAGCCACATTTTGAAACAGCTACCCCCAACGCAGCATTAGATAGATATTTTCATTACTTATAAGACAAGTTAGGTTAACTGCATTTACTTCCTGAAAAAATATCTTCTAGCAGATCTTTGTTGTAGATATTTTACCTATAAATACAACCCTAAACAATGTAATAAAGGTTGGTGGGTTATTTGGTTGATCTCTCATTCTGAGAGCTGCACTGTAAATATTTAAGAACTTCTGTAATCAAAGATTGCTGGAATATTTGTATCTGAACTGGCTAGTTGTGCTTTCAATGGCTCAAGAAATTGGTATGGAATTTTCGTGCTTGCTCATGGTTCAATAAGTTGTCCCTCCCTTTGTTTATCAGTTCATATATAGTTGTATCAAATATATATCATAATCTAAGTTGCAGGAAAAAAAGAATAGACCAGAATTGGTTTTCATGCCCTCTGTGCTCAATTCTTGCAACTTTCCATGTTTTCCTCTGAAACAGTGATGAATATGCATTCTTAATTGCGCTTGTTTAAGCTGTTCCCTTCACATATGAATGCTATCTGGGAATTCTTCATTGCTCCAAAATATCACTCATCCACTTTCCCTCTTTGGCTGGATGAGAGATTCTTAATTGCCTCTCGTTCCCTAACTTCCACTTCACTCTTGTTCCAACATAAAATCATTGTTCCATGTGTGGCTACCCTGCTCCATATTTCCCTCTTCTACCAGAGAAAAAACACACCTTAGTTCACAGACATGACTCCATGCCCAATGGTTTGAACTTCTTACTCTTTGCATGTCAACTCAATTTGAATAAGATCAACCACCCCATCAATAAAAAATCAAACATCAAATCAAACCCATGTGCCTCATATCTAGCCTAAAATCACCCCTTAAACAAAGTTAGAATCTCGAAGAGAGAGCCCTCTCCCTCTGTTGGTAGGCTAGGACCTGCAGTCCAAAGACTGGTTTGTGGTTACCTCGGCCGTATTCCCTTGGGAGTCAAAGGGAACAACCTGAGTGATAACATAATGGTGACTCCACTGGGGACCAATCATTTGTTCATTACTGTCAACCCCCATTTTTTATTAGTTTGCCTTCCAATAATTCCTAAACTTATTTTGAAAAATCACAAAAAATCACAAAAATTTCAAAAATCAAAAAAATTATTTTGCTTCTTGTTGCATATTAAGTCTTGATCTGTGTGGTGGACAGAGATTAGGCCCTTCAAATTTGATTTACTTATCCACCTGGCAACTCCACATAATCCCCATAATAAAGACGCCACTGGAGAAATGAACCCAAGAGAAATATATGAGTAGATCAGGTTGTTGACCTGGACTACTATCCAATAGGTCATGTTCTTTCTCTTCCACAAAGTTTTCCTATGTATATTGTATTTTAAAAACGATTTTAAATTAGATTTTCATGACTTGCCCTTTGAAAATATTATTGAAAGGCCTCCTTGCACATTACAACAGTAGCCTTTAAAAGTTGCTGAGAATCAACATACAGCCAAGGAGGAAACATATATCAAAGCCAATCATGCTATCCTTGTTCATATTGAGCCCATTCAGCCAATTCCTGTACATACTCCCGTGCCCCGTAAAGTTCCTGACAGGTATAAGCCTCTTGTGTTGCCTCCTGTGCTTAATCCTCTGCCCAAAAATCATCCTGATTATCTCCCAAGATTTGATGGAGAAAATGGTATTACTGCCCAAAATCATATCCAAGCCTTTGAAGATTATCTTAATATATTTGAAGTAGAGGAGGAGGATGTTAGTATCAGGCTGTTGGCCCTTTCTTTGTAAAGCGAAGTTAGGACTTGGTTTAAAGCCTTGCCTGAGGCTAGCATCTCGAATCTTCAGCAGTTTTCCAAACTCTTCCTTGATAGATGGACTATCAAACTTAATTTCCTCTTGCTCATCGAAGAATATAATCAGTTAAAAATAAATCCAAGTGAATCTATTCAACAATTTCATGATCGATTCAATCAAGTTTATCATGCTCTGCCTTTGAATATTAGACCTCCCCCTGATCTAGCTCTAGTGCATTATCCAAGAACTTTTGACCTATAAATAGAATTTTGTTTAAGAGAAAGGAGTCCCCCTACTATGGAACAAATGCAAGACATGGCAGTAGACATAGAGGCAAATCTAAGAATCAGGGAGGAAAGCCGCAAAGCAGAGCAAGAAGAAAGACTTCATGGTTGGTTACAAAGGTCAGAGGAAATGATCACAATGAAAGTGGAACGTTTAGAACATCTGAACACATCTGTTTTGCAACAAGAAAGTAATGACATTCATGAACAAACCTACCACAAAATGGATGACATATTCATACAGCCATACATGATGGAGCAATCTCCTGATATACTATATGAACATAACATATTCTCTTCTTTCAATTGCCTGCCAAAATATGATGAGTATGATGATGATGATGAGCCTAATGACCAAATTAGCCTTACAGAGGAATCAGAACCTATTTTGGCAAAAAGAAAAATTCAGGTTCAGCAGCCTGAATACAATGAGCAACATGCCCATATCAGCTATGAAGAAAAGGAGGAAAGCGTAGAAAATTTTGATTTCAGTGAAGGAACTTTACCATTTTGTTTCGAATCTTTTCAGTTTATTAAGGAAAACTATCATACAATTAATAAGCAAATATCAGCAAGTGTTGATATGGATCATCTGGAGGAAGCTCAAACCAGTGTTCAAAATATATTGCCTCTAGCTTTGCAGCCCCACAGAGCCATCAAGTATCAGATGGAAGAAGACTTAGAAGCAGCATCATATGATCAAGTCATCCAAGTGGATCCCCTGCCTCTTTATGTTCAGCCATCTGAGGTTTTCAAAGAAGAAAAGGAGCAGCCTCTCTAGATCAGCCAAAGGCCATATGAGCCTGCTTGTAATAAATTGCAAATATCAGTTCAGGTGGTATATGATGCATGTGCTAACAGGGGGTATGATGAAGTAGAGAGGTCCTCTTCTCCACTAGCAGGTTGTGTGCCTCAGTATCACAGTGTGGATGATATCCCTATTACAAGGCATGATAATGATCCCAAACCTTTGTACAGTTCTTTGAATCAGTTCGGAAATAATGTATATATGCTACATGACCCTTTTGTACAGTTTCTTGATTCAGCAAAGAAGGTCAGCAGTTTCCTGATCTTCTCAAAGATTAGCAAAGCCATATCAGATTTCAAGATCTCAGTTTTTTTCGCCAGCAAGCACAAGCAGCAAAGCTCGTTCATGTTTATAATGTTTGAATGGCTGCATTGGTTATTTCATTTCACCTAACAACAAAGTAAGTGCTGGTTAGGGTAGGTAGGTAGGATTTCAGTTTTTGTTTAGATAGCAAGCTTGCTGCAATTGAAGCCTGAAGTGAAGGCCATAAGCTCTTCAAGGTCTGTTGTCATGTTCATAAATAAAGCAACCAGCAAAGGAAAGTTTTCAGAGTATAGTAAACAAGGGAAGATCAAGGCATTCTGACCTGCTATTCTTGGCCTTTCACAAGGAAAGGCCATCCCCAAGTGGAGCCACTGTTAGCCTCCTGCTCATAGCAGGTGTTCATCTTTCATGATTGACATTTTTACATGCTAAATATGTCATGCTCTGTAGGCTGCAATGTTCCATATTTGATACTCAGGCCAAAGAAGTATCCATAAGGGTCTGCCAGCCTAAATGCCCTTGCTGTATTCCAAATTTTGAGGAGTTATTCCATTTTTGAAGAATCTTCAATTAAAGGGAGATCCAAACAGCTTAATATTAGTCTCCCTAGGTTTCAATTTCCTGTTATAGAATATAGAGAATCATTATCTGTCCAAACAGCTTAATCTGAGCAAATTCTTAGATACGTAGAGAAGCAAGGGTGCTCAACAGCTTAATCTGAGCCCCTGGATGGCATAAGTGTAGATATAAGTAGGAGGACAGTAAATAAAAGAAAAAGGTTGAAAAGTTGGGTCTGCTAGTTCAAGTGCACCCAAACCAAAAGAAAAAAAAATGCTAGGTAAAGTAGGCTGGGTAAGTAGTTCTGTGGTTGAACAAATCAAACTATGTGATCCATTCCATATTTTTAAGTGTCATATCTATCCAGATCATAGTTTGGTGGCACTTTCTCATGTTGATCATATTAGGCAAGGCATCTCTAACTCCCCTCTCTTCATACTTCCTCAAACTCATTTACTAACATCCCCTCAAGGACCTTGGGATCTACCTGAGAGTCCCTTTTTCATTCCATTTTTTCTTAAAAGCCAAGTTGACATCTGAATTGGCTTAGTGAAAGGAAGCCACATTTCTTGTGTAAAAATAATCTTTGCACAAATTCACCATTCCCCCTACATTTTCACTCCACCAAGTCATGCTAACTCCTAACTTTATTATTTAGCTCCCCAATTCATTCCTCTATCCCCTACTATGTGAAAACTATATAAAAAACCCAAAAAAAGTAATATTAAATATCCCACCCCATGGTGTATGCGGAAAGAGTTAATCTTGCGGACAAAACCAACCTCCCTAGAAGCTAAAGGCTTTCTAGTGACAAACAAGACAATTAAGAGCAATCCTTCTCTAAACATGCATTTACCATACAAGAAATCAAGTGTTTTTAGATCCTACCTGTAGTCCAACGCTGTTGTAGTAGTCTAGCCTCGTTGATCAGGATGAGCTCCTCCTTCACTTCGAAACCTGCATTCACTAACAATCAAACGATTACATAGCACCTGAATATCTCATAAAATAAAACATATTCAACATATAGACCAAGGAGTATATGAAACAACTCATTAATAACAAATTGTTGAGAAGAATGGACTTATTTGTATTAATAGGAAACAAAAGAAACCATTACAACCTGAGCCTTGGTGTTGTGCAAGTTCCTCCCAGGGTCCAGCAAGAGTTTTCCTTTACTTTGATAAGCTCACCCACTTCCAAATGAAACACGAAAGGATGGGAATCTCTCCTCACAAGCTTCTACAAGGAAGTCCTAATTCCAGCAACATCTACCCTTTGGAATGTTCAGCTTTCAACCTCCCCTCCTCTGGCCCAATTCCTGTATTTATACTGTTCTAGAGGAAGTTAATCAGGTCCAACATCAATGGGTAAGCCCCTATTTTGGATGGGGTAGCTCCTCTCTTGATGGGATAAGTTCCTCTTTCATAGGGATACATGAACCATCTGGAGGCGCTCAATACACGTCAAACAAGCTTCTAGAATGCTCTATAAATGACCACAAGTAACTTTTTTAAGATGAAACTCGCGCCTTTTTACCTTTACAGGAGTACGCACCCATCCCTTGACATACAGAGCGTACAAGTACACAGGTATAATGAACTTGGGATGCGTACACGTAGGTAAGGTAGAGAGAAATTGCATACCCAGAGATAAACATGTTTTTTAATGACTTTCTCTCTTTCTTGAAGTTTGACATGGAGAGCAGAGGTATAAGGCTTGCTAAGGAGGATAGAAGGACTATTGATGGAGCCATACTAACTGTAAATAGTCATGGTGACAAATTTTAGTGTAACATGGTGTTTGTCAGTGAGGGGTCTAGAGTCGATGTTTAGGTAACTCCTTATTTCCTACCTTTAATTGGAATTCTAGTATATGTTCGTATTTTCTGGCATTTTGGGAGATTTCAGTTTCAGTTCTTGGTCTTTTGATATTTTGGCTGTTATGTTCCTAGCAGAAAAACCCTTTATAGTTTTCTATTGTGTATTGCAAAGGAGTGGGTATTAGGTTTCGCCCTAGAAAGCTTAGGGATCTGGTTTTTTTAAATTTCCTTGGTTGCAACTTCCATTAAAGAAAATTTGAGGTAAAAAATGGGCCTCAACACAAAAATATACAACGAAAATCAATTTTATAAGAACGAGTAGGATTCAATATGATGATGTCAACCATGGAGGACGATTCACCATTTTTGGAGTAAAAAGATTAACAAAAAAAACTATTTTTTAAACTCGTATTTTCAACTTATATCCCTATGATTTTACTGAAATTTTGAGAGGGAGCACTTGTTGGATGTAGAATTTAATTTTGCATCCAAGGAGTCCCCATGTTGGATACTTTCGATGATCCCTATTACACGAAAAATGTGAATTACTTGAAAAAATGTGATTGCAATCATATTTTTTCAATTCTTTGACATTTTTTGTGTAATAGGGTCCATCAAAAGTATGCAACATGGTTACTCCTTGGATGTAAAATTAAATTCTGCATCCAATAAGTTCTCTTGCTCAAAATTTAATAAAAATCATAGGGATATAAGTTGAAAATACGAATTAAGGCTCTCTTGCTCAGGAGCTAGAGCATAGGAGGATTCTGGTATCCTCCTTGCCTGATCAACTAAGATGGGGTAAGAACACCGAAGGAAACTTTAACCTCAAAGAAGATAAACAGGTAGTAATAGGATTTAACTACCTCAACCCTAATCAAGTTTGGAAGAATCTTTGGCAAAGCCCCCACTAGATGAAAATAAAGTTATTTATTTGGCTAGTTCATCAAAGGAAAATTTTAACTTGGGAGAACCTCCTAAAAAAAGGCTTCACTGGACTTTCCAAATGTTACCTTTGTGGCTCACAAGAGGAGATGATGGATCACCTTCTAAACATTTTCCCTTTCACCTCTACAGTGTGGGAATGGGTGGCCTCAATCTTTAGGCACACTGAAAGGGACAGGCTCAGCATCCCCAACACTTTGAAGAATTGGAAGAAAAAATTCTCAGGGAATGAAATCATTAATAAAGCTTGGACTTTGGTTCCAGGATTTTTCATCTGGGATGTTTGGAAAGAACGTAATAATCAGATATTCAAGAACAAATCAAGAAAGCCCCAGCATATAATTGACCAAAGTTTAAGGCAGCTCAAAGACACAATCAACAGCTTGTTAAGGAAACTCTCTAAGGACCCTCCATTGCCCCAAGATGCGTGTATTCTACTGCATTTGGATCTCCAGTCTATAGGCCAATAGGGCATAATCAAAGGTGTGCGCCAAACAAATGCAGATATAAATATTTGGAATCCTCCTCCACATGGCTCCTTAAAGGTCAACATAGACGGAGCATCTAAGGAAAATCCAGGGTTAGCTCATTTTGGGGGTGTTATAAGAGATGAACAAGGTCAAATAAAGGAGATCTTTCATGGCCACTTGGGGAAGGCCACTAATAATATGGCAGAACTCATGGCCTTAGAGCAATGCTTGGAAATCTTGGTGGATTCAAATTCACACAATGTCATCATTGAAGCAGATTCGGAATTGATTATTAGAGTGGCCAAGAACATATGCAATGGTACATCACCGGATAAAGTGTCGAAACACTGGAGACTATCATAGGTATTTCATCGTATCTACACTCTCTTGCAAACCCTAAGAATTGTAAGATTTGTCCATGTAAAAAGAAAATCTAACATGTTAGTCGATTGTTTGGCGAATGAAGGAGTGATCAAAGAAGGAAAGGGACACTCGGCATGTTTGGGAGTTGTTACCACCAGGCAAACTATTAGAGGATTGTCTTTGTCAGGCTACCAAAGATAGGGATCGATGGATTGACAGGATGGATTAAGGAGGCTCAGGAGACAGGAGGGAGGATATGGAAGCCTAAACTGTTTGCCGATTGTGTGGCAGTAGTCCGCAGATTGTATTGGCATGAGGACTAATTCTGGAAATGTTGCAGGTTTGATCGACCATAGATCATTGTAAGGATCAATGATGATCCTTTGATTAACGGAATATTGTTATAAATGAGTGTTTGTGTGTTAAAAGGAATATGGCAGAGAAACGGGGGTTTAAGCGTAAATCCATTGTTAAGCTGAAGATCTGTGGTGTTGGCAGAAAGGAATGAGAACTATCCGATGGGATAGATCAATGGTCATCGCATGGCAGAAGAGCGCGAAAGTTAACTCGCGAAGGCAGTGGTTTCTCGAACCATAAGTGGTATTTTGGGTGGGGTCTACGTGGTAAACTGTTTTTCAAGGCAGACCTTCGATTCCACTCATCAAGCGACACGTAGCAGCGAGGAGGAGAGAGGAAACCACTTTTTTGGGTAGTTAACCCTCACGTTACTTGTCCGCCCGAAATAATCATGGACCGTTGGATCCACAAAGTGTAAATCAATTGTGGAGATTAAGTCGTGCAAGTTGTCTAATCGACAATCGGTGGAAGAAGAAGGAGTTGGATTACGATTCGTCGATTTGTGAGTAGGCGATTCACCAATAGTCGTTGGATTGTTGATATAGATGGATGGCTGGGATCAGGCCGATCAGTGATCGGTGTTCGAAGAGTGCAGTGGGAAGGCGATGGGTAGGAAGTGCGGACCCGCTGATTTTTATGGTGGTGGGTGTAATATGTTTGAAGTCTGACCTTAAGTGTTGCGGGTCGGGTTTCTGTGTAATCCATTTATTCCGATAGAGTGAATGGTTCCGAGTTTTAAAGGTTTAAAGCCATTAACGCCTCCATTAGGTTTTGTGGGCCATAACCCACAGGCCTCTGGATCGAGTTTTGGTAAACAAAAGGGATTTTGGTTCACCCTGTAACATATGTAATGTACTAGTTCGGTTAATAGAAGGCTCCATTCTTACTTGACCAAAAAAAAAGGTTGAAAATATGAATTAGAAAACAACTTTTTATTTTTCCCACCAAAACTTGATGAGGTAATCCAATCTTATTTTATTATTTCCACTATTATTTTATAATATTCCTTAAGAGGCCCATTTTAGACCTCAAAATTTATGTAATAGTTTATGTATGCTTGAATTAGAGATGGGAAGGGAAGGGGAATGTGTGGGCTGGTAGTTGGGAGAGCGTGGGGACATCTATCTAGTCCATTTTCACTGGTGTGGGGATTTCAGGTCTTCTAGTCACTTGGGCCCACTTCATTGTGTGGGGAGGTGCTTCTCAAAATCCTATTGTCATCTGTGGGATTTTTGTTAGTTATTCACTTCGTGTTGGGCATGGAATCCCCCAAAGGCATGTTTTGGGGCTCGAAGCCCAAGTTTTGATTTGATATTGTTGTAAAGACTCCACGAATTGCATGCGGACCCACCTATGGTTTTGTGCGTGATTTTCGCACATGTTTTTTGGACGCGATGGTTTTCAGTCCATGGTTTTGGACGCTATTTTTTTCGGTCCATGGTATTGGATGCTTCGGCATGTATAAATATGTATTGTAACATTGAAAGGAATATAATGAAAAATCAAGTTGGTAGTCTCGGTTTTTGGATCCAGGGGAAAATCTCTGTGCATATGTGTTTTTATGTGTTATGCTCTCGCATTGTTTATTTTTCTGTGATTTAGAAATCGTATGCAGGTAATTTCTGTACGGGGTTAATACCTACAACCATGGCCAAACAAGTAAGTTCCTCATCAATTATCCATACCCCATTAATGGATGTTGAACGAGATATTTCTGATACCCTCTACACAATTAAACATCTTTCACTGTATCAAGAGGTCATCCTGAACCATAAAAAGTCTCCTATATTCATGGCAATGGTTAGGTCCAGTGTTTTAGTTTCTTTTTTCCCCAGAACTCATTTATTTCATGAATTTATTGAATGGCTAGCCTCAGCAATGTACTCCAAGAAATGTTTTGTAATGAATCAGTCAGGGGAGAGCATTTTTCAAGTAATCTCACAATTAATACACCAAGTTTTGAATTACCCCATGTCTGGAACTTAGACCACCTTTACTGAAGAATATCTCATTTCATATTATGATAACATGTCTCCTTAGGAAATTTCCCATGTCACCTCTTTCCTGGCACCTAAATTTGGTCAATTCTCCCTAGATGGGAATCTCTTCTCTTTAGAAATATTTGCAGTTGACATAAGACTTGTTTTGCAAGTAATTTCCAAGATTCTAGGAAAAGAAGACTCCAAGCAGGTGGATAAAGTTGTGCTGGGATTTTTCTCCTTAATGATGAAGCCAGAGATAGTACTAGACATTCCAGCATTTTGGGTAGATACTATCAATACCCAATTTATGACTCTGCCTCTCACTCGGTCCTTCAAATTTCCTTCTGCCATTACTTATTTATTTCTATACCAAAATGATGAACATTTTCCTGATTTGAGTCTAAATGTTGTTGATATGAATAAAAATAAGCAGTCAGTGGTATTCTGGATAGACCTGATAAGGGGTGATCCAGGAGATAGTGATTTATTTGAGTTTACTTCTTTATTCCTTCCAGTGGCTTATAAAATCTTGAATGGAACCCTACCCCCAACTTTTTTTCCTAAATCTCAAGAATTTATTCAAATGAGTAAGGATGTGACATGTGGGGATTGGTTCATCTTTAAAGAGCATGCAAATATTAGGCTTTATGGAGCCTCTGTCAAGCCTTACCGGTTACCTAAATTTGTGCCAATGAGGCTTTTTGTCCTTGAATTTATCAGGCAAAGCTTGAATGTAGATCAAGTTCATTGTGTTCCTATGAAGAAAGGCTTTTTCTTCAAGTTGCCTAAAGAAGTGGGACCCTTCATTGTAAACACCAGATAGGTTGCCCAGGAGGTTGAAAAATCGTTGAGTGAAATGTGTCTTTTACAGGTGGTTGAATGGGCTTATGAGCCTCATCAAATCATTTCAAAGAGAAGACTGGAGAATGGATATTCAGCCTTTGTACATGAAAGTAGACCTAAAACAAAGAAATTGGCAAATGGAGGTTTGTAAAACACCCAGGGGACAAATATTGAAACCCCTAGCATTATAGAAAAAGGTGTCAAGAAGGTTAGAGAGAAAGTTATTGATCTGTATGAGGAAGAATCTAAAGCAGCAAAAAGCACCAAGCTTCAAGATGCAATGTCTTCAGCACAACCTGGTTTGGTGATTCAACTAGGAGAAACAGAAGGTGCCCCAGCTTCCCTGTCTTCCAAAGAAACTGTCCATGATCAGGTTCCTTTAATTCAAAGTATGTTTGCTCAAATAGCTGAGAGAAATCAGAAGGTGAAGTTAAATATGGAGGCTCAAGCTGAGTCCCAGGTAACTCCTGAAAAAACTGGATTGCTATTTTCCATGGATTTGGAGAGGAGCCAACTTAAAATTTCCTTTTCTCATCCTACTGAAATATCGGTGGGGTCGACTAGCAATTTCAAGACTGTGAATTTAACTGTTGACACTCACAAGCTTCCAATGCTTGACAAGATCAATTTGCACATGAAAACTGGGCAATTGATCGTAAATGATTTACATAATACAAATGCAGCAGTTGTTAAGGCAGAAAAATGCTAAATAAGGTAATTCAGCAGTTAAAATTAGAGAAAGCCAACTCCAGGGCTTTGAATGCTCAGGTGGATGAGCTAAAGAAAATTATCATTAAAATAGGTGTCAATCTTGATGACCAACTTGTTGTTCAAAAATTATTACAATATGCCAAGCCAGAGATTGGGGTTTTGAAAAAGAAATTAAATCTACCTGCAGGTGAGCATCCCATAGCTGCAGGGTTAGCTGAAGTAGAAAATGAAAAGGAGAAGCTCCTACAGGATGAGTTGCAGAAGACTGAAGAAGTTTCTTTACTTAAAGAATCTTTGGACAAGCTGTAATGACAAGTGGACACTCATGTTTGTACAATAGTAATGCCAGGCAACACAGATGATCCAGCAGTACAGGTTTTACAGTTGGGAACAGAGCTTAAAATGGCTGAGCATGATGTAAAGAAAGCCCAAAGAGAAATGGAAGAAACTTGCAAGCTATTGAATTTGCGTGAAGAAGAAACAAGAAGGGAGAAAGATAATGTAAAGAAGTACAGGGAAGACCTCTTGAGTGCTGAAGATGAAATCAAAAGGCTAAAGGAGAAAATGAAGGGCAATATGTCCTTAATTCAAGCCACATAAATCATATGGGATGAAGTCATTGAGGTTATCAAGGGCATTTGGGAATTTCTTGTGATTTTAGCTAAAGATAAAACACTAATTCGAGATATGGAAGAGGTGGTCCTGAAAAATAAGCAAAAAGATTTAAATAGATCAAAGTTTGCAAAGAGGATGATAGATTTCATTAACTCTAAATCTACTGCAGAATGAAGGAACATGACATGCCAGACAGAACATCATGTGCAATAGATTTTAACAAAATTATTGTCATAAATATCTACAGGAATATTACTGAGAAGAAGATAAATGAGATGAAGGAAGCAGTTTCAAAGTTTAACATCATGTTTGACAAAAGATTTAGGGTTGGACTTCCTTCTTGCTAGGATCTACAAGGAAACTTGTTTCCATGGAAAACACATGAGACTTTGTTGGTTGAGGCAAAAAGAAAAGTTGATAACACTCATGAAGAGACAACAGTATTGAAAGGAGCCACCATTGTGAACTAACTGAACAAATATTTTAAGCTTCTCTAGATGGTGAAGACTCTGTTTACATACAAGCCTACTTATGGGAGGATTACAGCTTGCAGAATAACACTTGACAAGTTATAGGAAGCACCAAAGTCAAATGTGCCATTTTGGAGAAAGTGCAAGGAATGGATGATAGAGAAGACCAAATATGCATCAGCGGGACCACTTACTCAAGCCATAGATTCAAACAGCGAGCAACAATCCCCAATCATACTCTAATTTTTGTTACTTCTTGTTATCTTATTTTCCTGAGAAGAATGAGATGTCTTTTACCCTCTAATGTAATATTCTATAATGACTTTTACTTTAGACAGTTAGAAGGTAGTTAAGTAGTTTGAATGTTTTGGTAGTTACCAATTGTCCCATGATTTATAAAAAGAGGCAAAATAATAGAAAAAAAAATTTGCATTTTGAAGAACCTGGAGACTATGTTGTTGTATTCTTGATAAATTGATGATTAATGAAAGAATCAAAAGTTTTCCACACATTGTTGGGTATGATTTTGTAATTTCTTTGTTATGTGTCATCACGTTTCTTCCTATCTTTAAATATGGTAATGAAGCTATAGGTCTTTGTTTACTTATGTGAATGAAGTTAAAATTCCTTAAAAGAGCGCTCCTATATTTAAAGTTCCTACCTCTATATTTCTTCTAAGTTACAGATAATAGTTCATGTCAAACACAGCATATTATCTTTAACTTCTCAAGGCATTCTTCACACAACATTTATATTCAGCATCACATGGCATTCTGAGAGTTTCATATCAACTAAATATTAAGCGTTAAAAGTCAGGTCCTTCATGACCTTCACATGAGGATACATTATACAAATAAGTGACATGCATAATAAAAATTAATGTTTTAAGCACAATTTCTACACAACCAGGAGATTGGTTTCTAAGGGAAAATATTAATTGGTGCTATTTCCCGGGAACGAAATCAAGAACATTTTTCCCTGGGTTTTTAATATTTTCCTCTAGTTGTTCAGTGAGGAGGAAATATTTGGTTGTATTAAATAGAAAACAATAACTATGGCTTTAGAAAGGCCTCATACGAGGTCAGATACCTCACAACAGAAAGCTCAAGCCCTTTCAGACCTCGAGAGACTAGTTTCCAAAAGGTTTGGAAAGCAAAAACCTCCATTTACACCAAGTCCTACACTGTCTACACCTGATAGCAGTTCAACACATCTTTCATCCAAACATTTACCTTTTATTGACAGCTACCTTTTACACCCACTTCATTTCAAGAACCCAACTGTCAAGAACAGTCTTTAAAGTCTGCTTCTTTCTCAGTATCTAAAAATATATCTGCTATAGTTGTTCAACCTAAACCCATAACTACATTGTTACTTTTTCATACTCCATTTACTCCTAAAACATGCTCTTCATCTACTGGTACTCAAGGTTTAGTAAGTTCAGGTGCAAACATGACAACACCTGCATTCTTGTTGAATAGGTATGCACCTATTCAGTTGCCACAATAGTTGAATCCAATGCCTCAAGAATACTTAACAATTCTTCCTCATTTTTCAGGGTAGGATGAACAAACAATAGAGAAACATACAATAGTGTTTTGTAATTTTGCAGAAAATCTCAATGTTGAACACCTGGATGTTGTTTTAAGACTTTTTGTGCAATCCTTGGATAGTGAAGAAAGAAAGTGGTTTAAAGGGCTTCCTAATAACTCTATTCCTACATGTGAAGAGATGGAACGCCAATTCACCCAGAGATCGGGAGACAAACGAGATCATGGGTATTCACTTATAGATTTCAATGCTATTAAAAAGAAATCTGATGAAAGTGTTGTTGAGTTCATTAGAAGGTTCAATAAACTTTACAAAAGTCTTCCAGTGGAGATCAAACCCCCTCCTACTGGTGCAAAAATAACTTTTGCAAGGGCATTTAAATCAAATTTTGGGTCCACATTAAGGGAGAGGAGATCCATAACCCTTGATCAGATCCAAACTAATGCTTTAGGAATAGAAGCAAATTTGGTGGTTGTAGGTAAAGCACCAGAGGCACAACCTACCCAAGATAAGGGAAAGGCTAAATTGGAATCCTCTCAAAGTCAAACATTAGAAGATATGAATAATGTGATTAAAAATTTGTCCAGTAAATTGATTAAATTGGAATTGGAAAGTAAGAACTCTTAAAGGCAAGTACAAAAAAAAAGAAACTTTAATCCCCAATATAGAAGACAACCTCTGCAAATTTTGTAAAAGGAGAGAAAAGACCAAGATCAGGTTCAAGCACCACTTTACTTAGAGGCAAATCCTAATGAAGTACCAGAGCATTCCAAGGATCATGATGATCATATTTCCACATTGTATGCAGGAGATGAAGATGAACTAGGTGTTGAGGGAGAATAATATACTAAAACAAATGCCATTTATGATGAGAATGAAATTGATCAATATCGGAAGCAATTTACTAATTTTATGCAGGCATAATTACATAAGAAATGTGACTTGAGATCAAGGAAAAGATCTAGAATTCAAGAAAATGAAGGTGAGCAGCAAGTTCCTGCTCCCCTACAAAAGGCAACTCCACAAGAACCACAACCTGAAAAATAATTAAATAAAGTAAAGCAACAACAGAATACAAATAGAAAAACTCAGATACTTCAAGGTGAGTCTTCTCAAGATAAAATTGATAAAATTCCTTTAGAAAAAATCGCTTCCATTCCACAAGAGATTTCAGTGATGAAGAAAAGTGAATATGAAACTAAATAGAATACCAAACAGGTCCATGTATTTAGTCTCACTAAAGAGTTAGAAAAAATCTGAATTCAAGTGCCCCTCACAGAGTTGGTCAAAACACTAGTTTATCAAAGAGAGATATTCGAGTTTATCAACCTGTCTCAGAATGTGAATATAAATGACACTGTGAATCTACAAGAAGATAAACCAGTAGTGGTTTTTGGTCCACATGTGGAGGAGGTAGATTCTTCAACACCTCCTATCTACATTTCTTTATTGATTCATGGTTTCCTCTTGCATAATTGTATGTTTGATTTAGGAGCTTCACACAACCTTATGCCACTATCAGTAATGAAGCTATTAAACCTACAAGTTACTAAACCTTACAGAGACCTGTATTCTTTTGATTCAGATAAAGTCAAGTGTCTCGGGGTCATCAAAGATATGGTGGTGTCATTATCCTAGATCCTAGCTAGAAGCTTGGTAATGGATGTAGTGGTAGCAGACGTCCCTGCTAGGTTTGGAATGTTGCTATCTAGGTCATGGGGGGCTAAATTAGGGGGAGTTCTGAAATTGGATTTTACTTATGCTATCATACCAATTTTTGGTGGAGAAGGGAGAAGGTTGTATAGAGAAACAAGATTTGTTAAAACCATCACAAAGAACAGAGCAAGTAATTCAGCTGTGTACAGCCAAGAAAAATATGATTTTTCTTGTTTCATGCTGCATGACAATGTAGAGTTGGCTGAAGATAATCACAGGCAGCTTACTTCAGCCTGTGTAATTATAGAGCTGCAAACAGAAAGGGTGTGGAAGTGTTTCTTTGATGGAGCCTATTCTAAAGAAGGAATAGGTGTTGGTTTCCTTTTAATTACACCTAGAGGTAATATGATCCCATTTTCTTTTAAATTGGAGTTTGAAGAAACTAATAATGTGACAGAGTATGAATCCTTGATCATTGCTCTTCACACAACAAAACAAATGGGAGTCCAGTCAATTTCCATTTTTGGAGATTCAAAGCTGATTATAAAGAAAATTAAGAACCATTGTCAAACAAAACACCCTAGGCTCACATCATATAGAAATGAAGTGTGGGATTTAGTTGAGAATTTCTTTGAGGCTTTCAACATACAGTTCATTCGAGGAGATGGGAACAGATTAGTAGACTCCTTGGTTGTGGCTGCCAGTACCTTTAGGCCTCCTATAAATCCAAAAATAAGATGAGGTTGAAATGAGGCATAGGCCTTCTATTCTGGATAACATAAAACACTGGCAAGTTTTTGACAATGATTAGCAGATTAAGGAATTCTTAACTATGATTGAAGATTTTTAGGGCACTAAAATTGATCAAGATGGAGATGAAACAATAGAAGGTGCAGAAGTAAGTCGTTTTAAAAATTCCATAATTAATCAAAAAATTATTCAATTGAAAGATAACATTTTTCCAAGAGGACTTGTCCCTCTTGAAATACGTTTTAACTTTAATGATGTAGTTATTAGTTCAGAGAATGTTTCACAGGATGAGCATATTCAAGATCACAATATTGGAACCCAAAAGGAGACCAAGTTAGTCAAATTGTTTAAAGGAGTTCCACTTAATTATAAGGAGACATATATTAAGCTTTTCAGGAAGTACACTGATGTTTTTGCTTGGTCCTATGAGGATCTCAAGACATATGATATGAGCATTATTCAGCACAAGATTCCCTTGAAAGAAGGGATTAAACCATTTAAGCAGAAACTCAGGCAGATCAATCCTTTGCTTTTACCATTGATTGAGAAAGAAGTCAAAAAGCTTCTTGATGCCAAGATAATAGTTCCACTCCGATACTCTGAATTGGTGGCCAATTTAGTACTTGTAAGGAAGAAAAATGTAGAAATAAGGTTATGTGTGGATTTTATAAATCTGAATAGGGCTTCCTTAAAACATAACTATCCATTACCTAAAATGGATCATGTGTTGTAGAAGGTAATTGGATCATTCATAATGTCAATGTTGGATGGGTTCTTTGGGTATAACCAAGTGGTTGTGGATAAAGAGGATCAGAAAAGGACTGCCTTCACAACTCCTTGGGGAACCTTTATGTATGCTCAAATTCCTTTTGGGTTGATGAATTCAAGTGCAACATTTCAGAGGGATATGGACATTTCATTTGTGGGTGATAAGTTTGTAGTGATATACTTTGATGATATCACTATTTTTTCTAAATCAGATGAGGAGCATCTGGATCATCTTAGAAAGACTTTTGAGAAATGTAGAAAATTTGGGCTTTCTTTGAATCCTAAGAAATCTATTTTTTCTCTAGAAGAAGGAAAATTGTTGGGTCATATTTTTTCTAGAGATGGATTCAAGATAGATCCAGCAAGGGTGCAAGCTGTGCAAAAAATACCCCTGCCCAGGAGTAAGAAAGACATTCAAAAATTTCTGGGAAAAATAAATTTTTTAAGGAGGTTTGTGTCCAATTATGCTGAAATTGTAAAAGAGATTACCAATATGTTGAAGAAGGAAAATGAAGTACATTGGACCAAGGAAGCGAGAGAGCCATTCTCTGGGATCAAAGAAGCATTACAAGCAGCTCGTATTTTAATTAGCCTTGATTATCAAAATCCATTTCAAATTTTTTCATTTGCATCACTTAATTCAATAGATGTTGTTTTGTTACAGAAAAATGATGAAGGAAAAGAGCAGCCAGTTGCTTTCTTAACAAGATCCTCACAGATGTTGCACTCAAGTACAATATTCTTGAAAAACAGGTATATGCCTTGCTAAAATCCCTAAAAGCCTTTAGGACTTATGTGTTGTAGTCACAGACCATTTCTTATGTGCCAAATGTTGCAGTAAAGGATGTCTTAGTCTAGAGTGACGTGAAAGGTAAAAGAGGGAAATGGTTAGCTAAGATACAAGAGTATGGTGTTTATTCAGAAGAGCAGGCTATTTTTTGAGCCTAGCAATTAGAATTGATATATTCTCAGTCTGGGACTCTTCAAAAAATCTTACCTGACGCTCCTAGATCCAAGGTTGATTTGGCCAAACCGAAGCTTGGCTCTCACGTCGATGATATGGTTGGATCAATTGACACAAATGCGGCAAACCTTTTGAACCAATTGCAGCAGTTGTCTTTACAAATTGCTTCTTCTAACCATGCAACACTGTCTACACCTTCGCCCTCCCAAACTACCTCCATTAACATCATCCAAGCTTCTAACCCCAAAGGAAATCAACAATCCGATGGGAAGAAGAAGGGACGAGGTAAGAAGAAGAATCAGGAAGAGAA
>APFE030512564.1:0-10510 GCA_000404065.3 Pinus taeda
TTCTGAATGGAGACTTAGATTAAGAAATATATATTGAGCAACCAGATGGCTTTATCCTTGGAAATGATCCAAAACTTGTATGTAGACTCAAAAAGGCTCTCTATGGCCTTAAACAGGCTCCAAGGGCTTGGTATTATCAGTTGGATAAGTACCTTCATCAACAAGGTTTTGTAAAAGGATCAACATATAGCAATCTATATGTAAAAATTGACAATGATAAGTTGCTAATACTTGTTGTATATGTTGATGATATCATTTTTGGTAGCAATAAGGAAGACATGAGTCAAAACTTTGCCTTGATGATGCAAAAGGAGTTTGAAATGTCCATGCTTGGTGAACTCACATATTTTCTCGGTTTACAAGTCCAACAAAACAAAGACGACATTTTTCTATCACAAACCAAGTATCTCAAGCAAATCTTGAAGAAATATGGGATGGAGGATTTGAAGCCAGTATGCACCCCTACGGTAATAGGATGCAGCCTCAGCGCAAATGATGAATCGGCAACAGTACACCAACCAACCTATAGATCCATGATTGGTAATCTGCTCTATCTAAGAGGTACTCCACCTGACATTATGCATGCCGTGGGAATAGTTGGGAGATTTCAGGAAAACCCAAAGGAAACTCATCTTCAAGCAGTCAAGAGAATTTCCAAGTATCTTCAAGGAACTCAAAACTATGGGTTATGGTATCCCAGAGGTAAAGATCTCACACTTCATGAATATACAGATGCAGTTTGGGCAGGTAGTGTGGATGACAGAAAAAGCACTAGTGGAGGTGCATTCTTCATGGGTCCTAGATTAGTATCATGGTTCAGCAAGAAACAGAGTTCAATTGCATTATCTACGGCTAAAGCAGAATATGTAGCTGCTGCATCTTGCTGCACACAACTCCTTTGGATGATGCAAACATTGCAAGACATGCAAATCACTTGTACTCCACCTATTTCCATTTTATGTGATAATACAAGTGCAATCAGCATTTCAAAGAATCCCGTCATGCATTCGAAGACTAAGCACATACCTATCAAGTATCATTTTCTCCAGGAACAAGTGCTTGAACAAAAGGTTGAATTGGAGTATGTTCCCTCTAAGGAACAAGTTGCTGAAATACTCACCAAACCACTGCCCAGGGAGACATTTGAATACCTCAGACAGAAGCTGGGGGTAGTTGATGCAGCATCCTGCTGTTGAATTTTGTCTGTTTCAGAGAAAAGTGGTTGTATGCAAGTTGAATGAGGAGGATCCGTGTACATACATTGGTTCATTAAGGTACAGTCACATATATGTTGGTTTGAAGAAAAGCAGTAGGGCCAGGCTCAGTATGAAAAGCGTCTGATGTGGGTTTGACATAGACCACCTGGCACAGGTTCAAGGGGAGCATATATTCTTCTAATAATGCATTGTTGGCATTATCTTAGAAAAACTTGGTTCAAATTCACAGTTGGTTTGATTTCAGATGGAACAGGTGCAGAAAAAGAACATGGGTGCTAGTCTGAATAATGATTGACAAATGTTGCTGATGATTGTTGTTGATAACTGTCAGAGTCTTGCTGTAGATGTTGTGTCTCTATGTCTTATATTTCTTTATCAAGGTCATGTAACGGCCTGTTTTTGGTTTCCCCACTATGCCTAGGATGAATGATGTAATGTACTTATTTGTCATGTGTAAACTTCTGATGTAACCCTTGGTTGGGAGATGGATGCATGTATGAGTCTCTGGTGATAGGAAGGTCTTTTATAATGTATAAAGTCATGTGCCTTATGCAGATCATCTTATTGTAGACCTTGCCTACAGTCAGGGGGAGCTTAGACAACACAGCAGAGCAGAAGATTCAGCATGTATTCAGGGGGAGCATAACCCTTTGCCCTTGATGTCAAAGGGGGAGAATGTTTTGAGTGACTTGGGGTTGCCATCAAGTCAAAAGGGGGAGATTGTTGGCATTATGGCACAGGTTTGGCACTATGGCACAGGTGTTTTCCTTGATGGCAACTCACTCAAATGGCAGATCATAGCGCAGGGCTTTTAGAATGAAAGAAAAAGAGGTATACGCAGGTTCCTCGTATCAAATTCACGTATACACGTAGGTGTACCGATCAGAAGGCACATATACGTATGCACACACTTTTATGCAAAGAAACGCGCGTACATGTGGGAAAACTTATGGTTGGTCCATGGTATTTAGTCTGACATATTTTGAACCTATGGTTTTGGTCCTTGGTATTGCATTTAAAGTATTAAATCCAGATATTGGGTCCCTGGTATTGGATCTCAATGGTTTTGGACCATGGTATGAGTAAGGCCTAAGTCTATATAAAGGAAAGGAGATCATTTGGCAAGGATCATCTGATGTATTGAATATCTGAAGACGTGCAAGTGATTGGTTTGTGTGGCTGGATCCGAATCAAGGAGGAACCTGAGCATTACAAGATAGATAAGTTCTATTGATGGGTCTAGATCTCAAGGTTTGATTAGTAGTATCTTTGTGTGTTTTGATCTGTTATAATCGGCGTATAATTAGATCTATAAATCTGTTAATTTGAGTATAACTAAAGTTTGATTAAGTGAAAAGGGTGAATTGTCTTTTATAGATCTATACGCAGGTTCGGCTCAGCAAAGGCGTGTATGCACGCAGGTTCAGCAAGAGAAGAAAGCGTATACGCTGGTTGACCTTGATTCAACTGCGTATGTACACAGGTTTATCCATAGTGAAGTAGCGTACGTCTCTTGAAATATGATTTAGTTGCTTCTGTGTATTACTGCAGTATTCTAGGTTCAACATTGGTGTCTGGTTACTGGTATTGTTTTCTGGTTACAACATTCTGAGAAGTTATTGTTTGATTCAGTAGTTGTTTTAAAAAGGAGATTGGTTGATGCACATATACTTGAGGTTTGTTTGATGTTCATGGATCCAGTCTGAAAATTTATGAAACGTGGTCCCTGGAAGAAAAGAGAAGGTTGTAGCCTTCTGTAGGTCACCACCTACGTACTAGTATCTCAGCTAGTACAAGAGCTAAGGGGGTTGTAGCTCCCTTCCAAGAGAAGCTGAAGAATGAGAGAGGGTTGTAGCTCTCTGCAGGTTGCAGCCTGCGTACTGGTAAAGGACTGCACCAGTACAAAATCATTGTAAAAAGAAGTTTCTAATTGAAAAAGATAGAGACAAATTGCAGCAGGCGGTTTTCCCCACATTGGGTTTCCACCTTATATCTTGTGTTCTTGTGTGTGACTCTCTGCATTAATTTTCCTGTTCCTGGTTATTGTTTCTAAGGTTCTGACACACAAATTTAAAATCAACATCTGAAGAATATTTAAATTACAAGTCTGTAAGTTATACGCTGTTTTCTTCACTGAAGTTGCGTATATACGCTGTTTTATCTAACTAAAGTAGCGTATACAAATCTGTGAAAGAATTGAAAAGAATTGTCTTGATAATATTGATTCACCCCCCCTCTCAGTATTATTTCCAACAAGAAGACCAGGTTTGGACAGAGTTTTGGATATCCGTGGCTTTGTTGCTGCATACTAGGCTGGAGATCTGGATTAGAGGAGATCTACAAGTAGGTATGTGTTTAACCTATTTGGAGGCACAGTGAGT
The DNA here is from genome assembly GCA_000404065.3 of Pinus taeda. NCBI lineage: Eukaryota > Viridiplantae > Streptophyta > Pinopsida > Pinales > Pinaceae > Pinus > Pinus taeda. The sequence goes on from APFE030512564.1 coordinate 3,599, forward strand.
TGGATGAGTAAGAAAAAATTTGTAGTGACATTATCAACTATAGAGGTAGAATACATAGCAACCACTCATGCAAGCAAGGAAGTAGTTTGGTTGCAGAGATTGTGTTCAAGTATGGGGTTAGTACAAGGAGCTATAAGGATAGACTGTGACAGCCAAAGTGCAATTTTCTTGGCAAAGAACCCTGCTTATCATTCAAAGACAAAGCACATTGATGTTCAGTATCACTTTGTGAGGGATATGATAGAAGACAAAAAGGTGTTGTTGGTAAAGGTGGACATTTTGAAGAATAACTGTAGATGCATTGACAAAATCTGTTAGCTCTGAGAAGTTCTCTTGGTGTAGAGAAACAATGGGTGTTTTCAGGGCTGGATAAATGACTAAGATCTCCTTGTCGCCTTCTGTGGAAAAAAACAAGTGGGGAATGTTGGGTTGTGTTATATTCTTTCCATGACTAGCCTTATGTAGTCGTGGGGGGTTAGAGGGGGGGGGGGGGGGGAGGGGTGGGAGAGGGGGAACAAAGCCCCTCTTTCGTTGCGCCGATTGCGCAGCGGAGGGGTTTGAGGGGGGTGGGTAGCCCCCTTCTATGGGGTTCAGGGCAGCGCCCCAGGGAAATTTTTTGGACCCTATATTAGGTTGGACGGACCTACCTATGGTTTTGTGCATGGTTTTTCGCACATGGTTTTGGACGGATGGTTTTCGGTCCATGGTTTTGGATGCAATGCTTTTCGGTCCATGGTATTGGATGATTCAGCATGTATAAATATGTATTGTAACATTGAAAGGAACATAATGAAAAATCAAAATGGTAGTCTCGGTTATGGTATCCAGGAAAAAATATCTATGTATATGTGTTTTATGTGTTATTCTCTTGCATTGTTTATTTTCTGTGTTTTAGAATTCGTATGAAGGTAATTTCTGTACGATGTTAAAACCTACATGTTTTTTCATATCTTTTTGGTTCACCAAAATCAGTAAGCAATACATAATATAATTCAAGAGAGTATCGTTCATGGGGTTTACTTATCCTTGCAGATCTTCTAAGTCCACTTTTAGGTGTTTGATGTGCTTCTTGCTATTGTGGTTGCTGATCATTATATTTTTCAGGCACCTTTATTTTTCTTGTGATCTCATCAAGCACTGTCTATTATTTGTTTTCCTTTTCTTGTTTCTTTTCCTCCATCTGATCCTTATATAAGAACTTTTCATTGAATATGACATCTCTTCTTCTAATGATTTTATGATTTTCATAATCATATAAGCGATAACCAAAAACATTAACACCATATCCAATAAAGGTACATTTATTTGATTTTTCCTCAATCTTTGCTCTATTTTCTTTATTAATGTGGACAAAGCCTTCACAACCAAAAGAAACCATTAAGGACTTCAACTCATGTTTCAATAAGTTATTGAATAAAATACTTGCGGCATCCAAGCCTAGCGAGGAGGTTTGAAATGAATGGTACATTTCTACTCTACCTTCAAACACAACCATATTCATTGATAGAGTTACCAAACCAACATTAGTAGAAAATATGAAAGAAGCTATAGTTGTTGAAAATTATATCTTGGCCATAGAAAAGAAAAATGCATTAGAGGAAAGAAAATCCAAGAAAGTAACTTTTAGATATGAATCAAAGAAGAAAGTAACCAAATATCCATATGACATGGAAGGGCTATAAAAAGTTCTTAAAACTATGCCCAATGAAATGGTAGAGATTAAAAAGAAGGTAGCTAAAACTTCATCGAAAAAACCATTTAGGAATTTTAAAAGAAATTAGCCAACTGATCCTAAACCCCGAAATTCTATATCAAATGCAAAATCTGATTTAGATGATGATGAAGAAGAATATACTATTTTATCAGCTGAAGAAACAGAGGAAGAAGAAATAGTTGAATGTCATGGAATGTGGGATTTTATTCTACCCAACTCTGATAACGAAAGTGAATAGGAAGCCCTACTAGTAAACACCAAAAGTAAGAGTATCATATAACCTAATTAGTCAAATCAAAAGAAGAAAAACTCAAATCTTGTTGATAAAGAGACAACTCCTGCAAAGAAAACTCCAATTTCATCTCCCCAAACAAAACCATCTTCATCCAATCCTCCATCATCATAAAAAACTCTAGTAGTTACATATTCTATGGATTATAACATAGTTGAAGATATGAAGAAGACAGGAGAAAACATTTCTTTGCATGAACTTAGCAAGCTCAAACATCAACAAAAGTTGTTACTTAAGGAATTAAATGCAGTACCTTCTTCTCCTCTTCCAACTAATGTATTATCCAAGGCTGCCAGAGGAGCGGGTAGGCCACCATATGATAAGGTAGATTCTACCGATGCCATTTTAATTGGAGATAGATCAAATTCTCATACCCCTCAGTTTCTTTTAACTTATGAGATATACAATAGAAATTTGCATAACTCCTTGATTGATTCAAGGGCTTCATCAAATATAATTCCAGCATCAGTTTTCTCCAATTTAAATAATGAACCCCATAATTCTGCAGTTCATATTGTCCAATTAGATCAAGCTAAGGTTCAAGTTTTATGAGAAATAAATTAAGTTATTATTAGATTATCTGCTATTATTAGATTATCTGCTAATCTAAGGGTTGTTGGAATAATTGACATATTGATTGTTGACATCCCTGAGTTTTATGGTTTAATTCTTAGCAGAGATTGGTCTGAAAAACTTCATGGTTATATTTGAATATATTGGTCTCACATGTGGCTTCGTTATAATGGGAAGCTAAATCAAATCAAAATTGACCGTGAAAAACACTTTACTCACACAGTAACAGAATTTGAAGAAGATATTGAACCAGACGCCTTCAATAATAATATTCTTGGAAACTATTTGGCTGAATCATTTTTTGGGAACTGCAATGCTCAGCAATCACCTTTTTCAGTTCGTAATGTCACATCGCAAGTTGAGAATTTCTCACAGATTGATACTTCTAAATGTGTTAATATTGTAGTTAAACTTATAGATAAACCTATAGATAAGCCTTTATTTTGGTCCTTGGATTTTGATGGATCTAAATCTAATGACGGTGTAGGAGCAGGATGTATTTCAGTCAATCTTGAAGGAGAAAAGACAATGTTATCATGCAGGTTAGAATTTGAGTGTACCAATAATACTACATAATATGAAGCATTGGTTCAAGGTCTATATAAAGAAATAGGTCTGAATGTCCAATATCTGAAAGTATTTGGTGATTCTGAAATTGTCATTAAACAAGTGAGAAATACTATTCACTATCTTTTGGGACATCTGAAACATTATCAATCACTTGTTCAAGATCTTATATCTCATTTTCTAGCATTTGATATCTCTCCTATTCTCAAATCACATAATGTAGCAACATATCTCCTAGCTAATGTAGCTTCTAAGCTCCTTCCATCTGAGGATTATAGTCCAGATAGATTTTCTATTCAGTTAATTTTTAGACCATCCATCCCAGATAATGCCACCAACTGGCGTGTGTTCAATCATGATGAGGATATCTTAAATTTCTTGACATCTGAAGGATATTATGATGACCAAATCATCGAAGAAAGCAATCATGATCTTCAATTAAAGCAGAAACTCAATGAAAATCCTAGTCCTAAATCTGTGGTTAAGTTGGAAGATATTTATGATATTAAGGATAGATTCAAAAAGGTAGCCCATGGGGCTTTGGATTGGTGGTGAATGGGTGCATTGTTAAGGCACTCCATGTGATAGGTCACTAGTTCAAATCCCCCATGGGTCTTACCTACCAAAAAAAAAGGATAGATTCAAAAAGGTCACTAATTCAAAGCTTCAAAGTTCAAATTTAAGGTTTGAATTAGTAAACATTGGTACCGATGCCAAACCACAAAATGTCAATCTAGGACTTGGACTTTCACATGAAGAAATAGTTTCTTTCATCCAAATATTGAAAAAATATAAAAACGTTTTTGCTTGGAATTATGAGGATCTGAAGAGTTATGATACCTTTATTATTCAACATACAATTCCAATGAATTATGATGAGAAGCCTGTACAATAGAAATTAAGGAAAATTCACCCTAATATTGACAGTCAAATCAAAGTAGAGTTGAATAAACTCCTTAAAGCCAAAATAAATTTTCCTGTCAGACATTCGAAATGGGTCTCAAAATTGGTACCTGTTAGGAAAAAGAACGACAATATTAGAATTTGCATAGATTTAGAAATCTCAACAAAGCATGTCAAAAGGATAATTTCCTATTATCAACAATGGAGCAGATACTACAATTAGTAGTTGGCTCAAAATTAATGTCTTTTCTTGATGGTTTTTTAGGATATAATCAGATCTTGGTACATCCAGATGATAGATTAAAGACTACATTCAGAACCAAATGGGGAACATACGCTTATCAGAAAATGCCTTTTGGTTTGATAAATGCTGGAGCTACTTTCCAATGAGCCATGGATATAGATTTCAAATGTTTGATCAATAAAATGGTTGTTGTTTACTTGGATGACATAACTGTCTATTCTAAGAAAAAGAGCAACCATTTGCATGATTTAAAGCAAATCTTTGAACATTGAAAAATGTATGGGATCTCCCTAAATCCTAACAAATCATTCTTTTCTCTTAATGAAGGTAAACTCTTAGGGTTTATTGTATCCAAAAATGGCATATACATTGATCCTGATAGGATAAAGGATATTTCTGATATCCCTTTACCACATAATAAGAAATCTATGCAATCATTCTTGGGACAGATAAATTTTGTAAAAAGATTTGTTCCTAATTTTTCTCATATTGTTCTACCCTTGCAATCCATGATTAAGAAAAATTTAGTCTTCAAATGGGGACATAACGAAAGAGAAGCTTTTGACTCAATAAAATAAGCAATCATTAATTCTCCTGCAATGAATACTCTGAATTTTTCTAGCATTTTATTTTGTATACTTTGGCTACTCAATCATCTTATGTTGTTGTTTTACACAAATCAATGATCAGCATGTGGAAGCACCCATATCTTTCTTTAATTCCAATTGGCAGGGTGTTGAGCTTAATTATTCAGAAGTTGAGAAACAAACATTCGTTGTATTTAAGTTTGTTAAACATTTTAGACCTTTTCTCCTGAAAACACATACAAAAGTGATAGTCCCATTCTCTACGGTGAGGTAGGAGAGAAAAGAGCTAACTGGGTAACAACTTTACAAGAATATGACATTGATATTAAACTAGCAAAAATTTTTAGAGGACAAGGTTTTTGCAGGTTGCTGGCAAGAGCTTCCAATATACCAGATCATGAAGATTTAGGTAGTACTGGACAAGTGAATGAGATAAGTATGATTGATTCTAAATCTCAATATGCTGATCTGATTTTTTACTTGAAAAATGGATATGCCCCCCTTGAATTCAGCTACAAAAACAAACATGCCCTAAGGTTAAAAGCCAAACGCTATGAAATCATTGATGATGTGTAATTCAAAAGAAACTATGATTATGTTCTGTTAATATGCCTTGAAAAATCTGAAGCGCAAATGGTTTTACAGGAACTCCATGATGGCCCAGCTAGTGGACACTTTGGAGGAGACACTATAGCACACAAGATACTACATGCGGGGTATTATTGGCCAAATTTCTTCAAAGATACCCATGACTATGTGAGGAAATGTAAAGTATGCCAAACTACTAGTGGGAGACAAAGGAAACCAGCCTTCCTTTAGAACCAATTAATATTGAGAAACCATTTGAGTAGTGGGGCCTTGATATTATAGGACAGGTTGTTCCTCATTCTTCCAAATAGCACAGATACGTCCTTACAGCCACAGACTACTTCACTAAGTGGGTAGAAACAATTCCACTAAAGGTAGAAAATTCTGATGCGATTATTGAATTTATTGATCATTTCATCATCACCAGGTTTGGTTTACCTAATGCACTTATCTTTGACAATGCATCTTATTTTTCTGGAAATAGTATAGTCGAATTTTCTCGGTTTTAAGTTAAAATACTCTGCAACTTACTATCCCCAAGGAAATGACTTAGCATAGTCAACTAACAAAAATCTCATAAGGATTATTAAAAGATAGTCGATCAAAGCCAAAAGAATTGGCATAAATCTTTAATATTTGCACTATGGGTAGATCGTATAACTCAGAAGGCCTCAATAGGTATTTCTCCGTTTAACTTAGTGTATGGGAAAGAAGTTGTTATTCCACCAAATCCATCCCTCCCATCACTAGCCCTAGTACAATTCATTGAAGAAACTCCTTCCTCTATTCAGTTAAGGTTTGATCAAATTCTTAAATTAGATGAGGAAAGAGAAAAAGCCACGATTACTCATGCTAAACATCAGCAAGTCATTAAATCCTCTTTTAATGCAAGTTCAACCGGCTTAAAAAAATTACAGATTGGTGATCTCGTTTTGAAATGGGACAAAGCACATGAAGACAAAGGTAAGCATACCAAATTTTAGAAGATTTGGCTTGGACCACTCTAGATTGTTGAAAAGATAGGCTCATCAACATTTCTACTACAAGACTTAACATGAAAGAGAGATTCTCTTCCTGTGAATGGGCTTATCCTAAAGAAATTCCTTCCCTAAGGAGGTAACCCCTTCTTATATGTATATATTTTTATGAAAATTTTGAGTTCTTTCAGAAATAATGTTGTAAATAGTATACCATTGGATTTTTACTATTGAAATCTCGTTGAAAATATATTGTGAATATCCGCTTTTAAAAAGTAGAAACTTTCAAGGAAATGATTACAGTTTTGGAAACTAGATAAACATCATAAAACCTGAGATGTTCTTTGAAATTGTGAAATCTTTCAAACCTGGAAAACATAGTAAATCATTTTGTGTTTTATCAGTTTAGAAAGGTTATTTAAAAAAAAAAAAGTAAAGACTTTCTACAACTAAGCATCTACATCTCT
>APFE030512566.1:933-12762 GCA_000404065.3 Pinus taeda
TCCAGGTGAAACCAAGATTGAATCAAATAACGCTGAAGATAATCCCAGACTAAGAGATGAAGGGCTTCCAAAGAACTTAATTTCTGAAGGCAGGACTGTTACATCAGCTACAGCGGATTTGTCAGCAAGACAGTTGGTTTCAAATTCTACAATAAGTCAAGGGATAGATAATTGCCAATCTATTCGTAATCCTCAATCTGAAGTGATTGGGTGTGGCACATTAAATTCTAGTGGTGATGGAAGAGCTAGTTTGCCTTCTCCGGAAGTAAAACAAGGCTCCATAAGGTCAGGTTTAACTGTTACCACATCCAGTGACCTAGCCCTTGCAGGTACAAAATTTGGTTCAGAAGTAACACACAGATTACTTGAAATGGTCTCAAGAAATAGCACACTCATGCATGGGCCTCATTAAAGCAGGCTGATGGTTCAAGGTCCATTGCCAGTCTTCAGGTAATGAAATCTGAAAATATGACAAATGACATTGATGCGCGTGGTGTTGCCAGAAAAGCAAGTGATGCATCAAAACGCGGGTGTAGTTCTCCTGGTACAAATATTGCAGTCACCACAGTAAGCTCTTTTCTATGCAACTATGAAGCTGGATCGAGAGTTTTGCAGGGACATCAAGTCGCAAGTAGTCAAGAACATGCTAAGCAGGACTTAAATGGTTTAGCTAATTTACTGCATGGCAAGATGCTAGCATTACATCAAAGAGGTTCTAATCTGTTTGCAAATACCCCAGTGTTGGTGCATTCATCAGTTTCATCAGCAGGGCCATCTATAAAACGAGATGATGCCACAGTGCAGGCATGGATACAATCACAAAATGCACGCCTGGCAGATGCAGATGCTACTTCTAGAGTCAGGTTACAGGATGCATCGAATCCTCATATGGAGCAGCTAAGAAATCGATCAATTTCAACGTATCTCATCAGGTGGACGTACTTACCAGCAGAAGATTCCACATGGGACGACAAGAATTTTAACAGAAGCATCAAGAACTACTCAAGCGTTGAGGACAACACTTTTTGAAGGAGAGGGGCATGTTAGGCCCCTATACTACTAGTGTCACCCCTTATTGTTATTAGTACAAACCACTTATTATATTGATGTACCCATGTAGTGCCCATATTGTTACTATTATGCCCCATAGAAGTCCACTATTATTATTATTGTGCCCTTACATTATTATTGTTATGTCGGCTCTGGTTATGTTATAAACCCTTAGACTCCTATATATAGAAAGGAGGTCTTTTCATTTGTATAATGGAAGAATTGTTCATTTATGTAATGTAAAGGAGGTTGCCCCCTCGAAGAGGCTGAATTCTAAGGCATTGATCTATCTTTTCTATCTTTTCTTGAGCTGGTTTCATAACACTGACTGTGTCCTCTTTATCCAAACTATTCCCACCATGTCACCCACTACCATATGCTCCATTAGCCCTATCCTACTATCCATGACTGATTCTAAGTAGTCCCTATCTTTGCAAGTCTGACAAGCTCTGAAGGATAAATTCATTGACTTCTTCTTGTTTTTATTGTGCCCTAGCAAGTCTCTCTCGTGATTGAATGATTGATGTTGGGGCCTTTTTTAATTTTGAATGATTTTGACTAGTTTTGACTGACCAAAGGGCGGGAAAGAGACAGATGGCAACAATGGTTGGGTGGAAGAATGAAAAACTATAGAGGAGTGGTGGCAAGGTGGTAGCAGAAGACAAAGGCAGCTAAGGAGACATGATGGCATAGAAGCAGCCAAGAGGGAAAACAATGGAGCAAGAGCTAGCAGTCCAGGCAGCTGGGAAGGACATAAAAGGGGAAGACTAGAGAGGAAGAAGGTTGTTGTTGAACCCACCAGAGGAAGTAGGAATCAGCTGCAGAAGAGATACACAGTTGCAGAGGTCGAATGAGAGAGTGCTGCGATTTGAGGGACTTGGTGTTGGAACTGATCTAATCTAAGCGATTGAGCCAGGTATTTTATGTAATGCTTATGACGAATGTTGGATTATGATGTATTCTCTTATGTTAAGTTAATATAAGACACAACTGATGATTGTAGTGACCTTTAACGTATTGAGCATCGAGTTTAGTGGGTCCATTAAAATTTTAAATAGTTTATCTGTTGCACATAGATGGTAATTCATAGATTGATGCAAGGATGTTTTTAGTTCTTTGTTCTTTATAATGGATCTATGAGTATGATTTAAGGATATTGTTATCTCGGTTTCACGTATCATGGACATGTATGTGTATGATCGCCTGTGCCTAGTTGATATTCCCTCGACCCTATGCTGAACCCTTCTCCCATTTGGTCATGACGCGCCTCAGGTGAGACTCCTTGCCCTTCGGGGTGAGGTGAAAATGTCAGTGTTGTCCTAGACTATAATGGACCACTATTGGCCTCCTATGCCCGAACCCAGGGTCTTTTCCCTGATGACTCTTTTGAGCCAACAAATGGTTCCATTGCCAGGACTTGAAGTTAATAGAACTGGTTCAGAATATGTTGTCAAGGGTATTTAAAAGAGAGATCAGAGACTGGTGGAACCATAAAGTAGATCAATTTGTGGCAAAGAAAGCTGCCCATAGGAATCAACCGATTGCCAAAGTACATGAGGGATTTTATACGTTGATAGCATAGATGACCTATATGAAATTTTCTGGTGCAAGTTCCCTGAGGACCTATACAATTGGCTGAGAGAGCTGAAGAGGTAGAGTCAGTCAAGTGGCTCAACGACAATTTTCTATAGTTGGACTCTATCTGATACTGAATTATTACAGTAGCTAGATAACGATCGGACGAGGACAGTCGATTTCTGGGTGAAGACTACAATGGAAGGGTACGTGGTCAAGTTTGCCGTGGAGAGCTACTAGTCCTTCTCAATGGAAGAGGCTATGTTCAGCTCCGAGCTAAGGGGGGAGTTGATAAGAGAAGTCTCGATGTGGCTTAAGATGTTTTTGGTAGAGGAAGGACTGCTATCTTTCCCATTGTTAGGATGGAAGCGTAAAACCCTAGTATCGGGGGAAGGAATTAGAGAGGGAAATGTCGCTTACAAAGGGATAGGGATGCTGCGAGGGGATGGATGAAGAAGGATTGAAAAGAGCTAGGGATGTTAGAGCGCAAAGGGGGGCACTAATAGCAGAAAAGTGATAGGTAAGAGAAGCCCAGGCTCTAGGGAAGAGAAGGACAGGACCCCACCAAATAGGAGTGGTGATGGGAAAACCCCAAGTTGAGATGAGGGGAGAAGATGGTGCTAGGAAACTCGAGTGCAGGAGAGAGGAATGTTGGAACCAGGAAAATGAAGAAGGGTGTTTCCTGTAGGTTGTGGAAATAGGATTGCAATAGGATACCAGAGGAGGACCATCTCGGAAGGTTGTGGAAGGGGAATCGCAACATTGAACGGGCGGGGGACCTTCCCTATAGGTTGTGGAAGTAGACTCGCAATATTAGAAACCATATCAGCATGAAAAAAGAGATGATGATAGTGTGGGTGATGGGATGAGGAGGTTGTTCAACGAGGAAGGAGCATCCATAAAAATTTAGTAGCCCCAACCCCAAAATATAAGTGCAGTTTTACCCAACCTTCCCCTGGTACTTTATCACAAACTAGAAGAATTTGTCATTAGCTTAGCTAGGGCAGCATGAGTATATAGTGCATGGGAGAAATACAGGACCGGTCTCAATATTGGACGTAGTACAAGAACAGGGGTATAGTAGTAACTTGGGACTATAGGGATCCCAACAGTTGGGAAGCAAAGGTTTTGTGTTGTTAGCCCATATGCAAAGAAATATGGTGGGATCATTTACTAGATACCCAGAATTTGCAAGAAGGGGGAATGAGGATGTGGAGCAGCACTGGTACCTCTGCAAAGCCATATGGAGGGCCCACTAGACTCTGGATAATGTTCAGGCTGTGTAATTCCAGACCATGCTAAGAGAACGGGCTCTACACTGGTTCATAAAGTGGGCAGAGCAGAACCAAAATCCCACCATAGATGATATTAGGAGGGGATTTATGCAGGAATTCAAGGTGTCGCAAACAGACCAACAGGGGTTATCATAGCTATGGGAGGGTGAGATGGCTTGGGAGGTCATGCAAAGGTTTAAGGATGCAATCGCCAAGCTGAGTTACACCCTAGACCCAAACCACCAATGAGACTAGTTTATCAAGGCACTCTTGCCCTTGACTAGAACACCGCTGACACAATAGAAGATAGGAACCCTATAGGATGCACTGGAGAAAGCATCCCAAATAGAAGAAATGGTGGGATACCCCCATGAATACTAGGGAGGCACGAGTCTACAAGATCCAGTGATCATAGGCCTGCAGAGCCAGATCGAAAATTTGACCGAGAAGCTGAGGGATCTCCAGCCCGTATGAACAGCCAGGCCCAATGTTTGGTGCACCCATTGCCTAGTGGAAGGGAATGTTGTGATGGAATTCACACAATTGCAGGGAATTACTCAACCAGGAGGGGTGGTAAGGTCATCACGGGCCCCTTCCACCACAGGAGTTGCGGCAGTCGGAGCGCAAAGACCCTTCCCATGAAGGAATAACGCAGACTTCTGTGAGGTCTATAGGGCATACAGACACCTGCTGTGAATGTACCCAATTATGCAAAAGTACTCTAATGTCCCCAATAATAACTACTGCGAGTTCTGCAGATCGATAACTCATCACACCGATTAGTGCTAAGCACTGAATGCTCTAGCAGAAAGACTGGACATATCCACGTTCAGGGTCAATGAAGTGAGTTGAGGGGGGCGAGAAGGAAATGGATGTGGAGGAATAACGAGAGCACGAGGGCCATTAAGGTGCTACAACTACGACCAGGAAGGACATGTCGAGGTGACCCTGGTGTTCGCAGTGCAAAGTTAACACCGATGCGACAGAGGATTCCCCATAGCTCATTGCGAAGTGGGAAGAGAGAACCCGACAACGGGGGGCCAACTTGGTGAATGTTGAGCCTCAGACTGACAATGGCTTCCCCGCAACCAATATCAATATAGTCACCCGAGGAGGGAGGAAGATAGGGGAGGACTGCTATGCCGAGGACCCCCCATTGATTGTTAAAGCGGCATCACCACAGAAATCATATAAGCCCGAGCGCCAAAAACAGTATTATCAAGAAGCAGCCAAATTGTTTGAGGGGATGACCAAAGATAGGGACGCACAAAGATCGTAAGTCCACGTTCCCGCTTACACCCAACCGATTGGGGAATGGTTTAAATTATTTTTGAAAATTGTTGAGGACAAGGCCATGCTGAAGGAATTGAGAAAAGCTTAAAGGCCGCACTATCCATGGAGGAAGAGGAAGCGGGACAACCATGTGAAACCTTGCTAGAGAAAGCCTCCAGGAGAGTGAAGCGGAATAAGAAAAGAAGCAGAAAAGAGTTTTGAATCAACGCGTAAGTGGTAGGATTCTAGATAAGGGACACCATTCTAGATTTAGGGTTGGATGTAGAAATCCTACCCAGGAAGACTTGGGAGGCAATGGGGAAGCCGCAGTTGAAGTACTCGCCAATTCAATTAAGAATAGCAAATCAATATTGTATATTGCCTATCGAGAGATTGGAAAATGTAGAGGTTGATGTAGCAGGGGTGAAAACACACACTGAGTTTGAAGTAATTGACATTATGGGGGATAAAGATCTGTATCCAACACTCTTGGGGATTGACTGGGCATATGAAAACTATGCCATCATATATTTGAAGAAGGAGCTTATTATTTTTGAAGCAAATGGGCTAAGGGTGATTTAGCTGTTAGACCCCTACCAAGGACCCAGGTTTACAGATCCAACAAATGATAAGGATGAACCAGGGGCGTTAGACCAACTATATACGCTCACAACAGGGAAAAGGGAGGACTACATAAATCCTATGGCCGGAGGATCTATCAGCTGGAGAAGCATTCAAAGCTCATAAACTAGTTCAGAAGCTGCATGGGATGCATGGTAGTAGGGTGGATACAAACTCAAAACTTGACGATGTGCAATGATAAGACGAATAAACTGGGGATACATGGGAAGGGGCGACAAGTTGAAGTACTATGGCCTTGAGCCGGTAGATTGGTTTTTAGATAGAGTGGACGAAGACGTACTAGAAGACCAAATAATTCCATTTCTAGACATTGTGCTTATGCCAACACCAGAAAGATGGTGGAAGGAGCACTGCTAGGTACGAAAAGACTTGAGGGACACTAAGCAAGCAATGAAGGAAAGGTTTGGCAAGAAAGCAGATCAGCCACAGGATGAAGGGAAATACATGGGGAATTCAAGTCCCAAGAAGCACATCAAAAATTACATGGCCAGCTAGGAGAGCGAGGAGCTACCAAGAAATCTATGGGTACATGCATTTATACATACCCTCGGCACTATCACCTGGGCTTGGTATATCCAAGAGTAGCTACTGCAACAAACAGATAATTGGGATACCTTGGAAGCATAGTTCATCGACGATCTTTCATTCAAAATAAGTGAGGCACAAATGATAAAGGTACTCCAAGCGGTGAAGGGGGTTATGTTCACCCCAGAGACGCTAGTTAAAGGGGAGCATGAAGAAAACTTTTTGCAGTGATTGTATGATATGGAATCATCAGGATTTATGACATGCGACAAAATTGATGCAAAACAAGAGGAGGATGGATTGGAGGGTCTTAGACACATGGCCTTTAAAGAAACTAAGGGAGAAAGAGGGATTCAGGAGAGCCCTTCGACATAAGGCGCTCATCTCCTACCAGTGAAGCTGAGAAATCAGAATGTGGGGATGGAAGATAAGCCCAAGATAGCATCGGTGGGAGATCACTGGGACGAACAAACCACCAAAGAAATTTTTGATTTATTACAAGAATACTAGGACCTGTTCCTAGCTTTAGTGGCAGAACTCAAGGGGATAAAAGGTAACCTGCGAGAAATGAAAATTGTTTTGAAACCAGTTGTTTGACCAGTAAAGCACATACCATACCGACTGAACCCAAGGGTAAAAGAGAAAGTTAAAAGGGAAATTGAAAAAATGTTGGATGTAGGGATCATATTTATGGTAGATGAAGTTGACTTGATAAGCCCCATGGTTATTCAAAAAAAGAAGGATGCAATCGAAATTAGGGTATGTGTTGACTACAGAAGCTTGAACAATGCATGCGTGCATGACCCGTTCTCGACGCCATTTAGCGACAAAGTCCTAGACAATGTTGTGGGGAATAAGGCATACTCATTCATAGATGGGTTCTCAGGCTACCACCAAGTCCGGATAAGTGAGGAAGACAAAAGGAAAACAACTTTCACGATGGAATGGGGGTCGTATGCATACAATGTAATGCCATTCAGATTAAAGAATGTGCGAGCGATCTTCTCAAGGATTGTAATAGCTGCATTCCGAGATTACATTCATATGTTTCTAGAAGTTTACATGGATGACTAGATAGTATACAACCTACTGAAGAAGAACACCAACTTATTGATAGCAATGTTCGAGAGGTGCAGACAGTTGTAGATCTCCTTAAATCTAAAAAAAAATGTATTTTCGTAGTTCCCTTTGGAACTCTACTCAGCCATATTGTCTGCAAAGATGGAGTCTATGTAGAGCCCGCCAAGGATGCAATAATTGTCCACATGGAACCACCGCGCAACGTGAAAAAACTATGGGAAACTCTAGGCCACACAGGGTACTATAGACGGTTCATCAGGAACTACGCAAACATAACAACCCCGATGGAGAAATTACTAAGGAAAATAGAAGAATTTATCTGGACTGTGGACTATCAAGCAGCACTGAATAAACTAAAAGAAGGGTTAGTAAGCGCCCCCATATTAGTGTACCCCAACTGGAACAAAATTTTCCACGTACACATCAACACATCTAGAATAGCACTACTAGCAGTCTTAGTGCAACCAGGAGAAAAGATGGACCATCTAGTATATTACACTGGCATAAATCTCTCTACGGAAAAAAGAACTACATAACAATAGAACGGGAAGCTTTGGCAATGGTCTACTCTCTCCAAAAGTTCAGGCATTATCTACTAGGCACGCCATTCAAATTATTTACAGAACATTACACGTTGAAGTACTTAGTAATTAAGCCGGTACTAGAGGGAAGAATATGAAGGTGGCTGTTACTATTCCAAGAATTCACATTTGAAGTGGTTGTTAAACCAGGTAGATTGAATGTAGGGCCAGATCACCTGTCATGCCTGGAAATAGGGGAGAATGATGGAGCAATAGATGATCGGTTGCCCAATGCAGACCTATTTATGAGAGAAGCCATTCTCGATCACCTAGAAGAAATTTCTACATTGCTAACAACAGGTTGTTTCCCAGAAGGATACACGGAAGCACAATGATGGCACTTGGTGGTCAGAGTAGCAGATTACCAGCTTATTGCGGGTCACCTCTAAAAAATGGGCTTGGATCAAGTCCTTAGACATTGTGTCCTGCAGCACGAAAGAAAGGACGTCCTATGGGAGTGCGACGTAGGAGTCGCGAGAGGCCATGTATGAGGCAAGGCCACCGCAAGAAAGATGCTACATGCAGGATTATGGTGGCCCACTATCCATAAGGATTCTAATTTGAAAAAGAATGTGATGTCTGTCAAAGGGTTGGTAAGCCTTCTCGATATGATGAGCTACCGCTACACCCGGTCCATTTGGTGCAAATCTTTGATAAGTGGGCAATAGACTTCCTTGGGCCAATTTCTCCACCAGCAAGACACTCGCGAGCCTGATACATAATCATAGAGATAGAATACCTCACAAGATGGGCAGAGGCTGTGCCAGTGAAAGACTGCACAACAAAAACAACGAAAAGATTCATTTTTGAAAATATTATTTCAAGGTTCAGATCCCCAAGGAGCCTCACAAGTGACTAGGGAACCCAATTTATGAATGAAACAACTGAAGCTCTGCTAACGACTTCTATGGTCAAACATAATAAGCGTGGTCCTTATCATCTACAAGAAAATGGTGCAGTAGAAACATTTAATAAAATAATGGAGAAAGGGCTAACAAAATTCGTATTTGCCAATTGGAATGACTGGGACGTGAGAATTCCATCGACTCTATGGGCATACAGGACAACAATTAAAATAATCCACAAACAAACTCCATTTCAGCTCATGTATGGCAGACAGGTGATGGTACCAACAAAGTTTGTACTCCCCAGCATGCTCATCTTAGAAGCTACAGGAATCATGGATAGCAATGCCTTGCGGGACAGGCTGAGCTGGTTGATGGAACTCGATGAAACCCGATTCCTAGCAGAGTTCCATCAATTAGTCGAGCAACGAAGAAAAAAGGCTTGGCATGATAGACACATCAAGAAGAAATCATTTGAAGTTGGAGCTCAATTGCTCCTTTATGACAACAAGTTCCTGAAGTTCCTAGGAACACTACAGATACACTGGTTAGGCCCATTCATAATCATAGAAATAAAAGAATCAGGTGCGGTAAGACTCGCACAACTGGATGGACTCCTACTACAGGGATGGGTGAATGGTGCATGTCTGAAACTCTTCTGCAAGTGAAAAATAAAAATAAAAATAAATAATAATATTTTTTATATATATATTTTTTATTTTTTATATTTATTTATTTATTTATTTTTTAATTTTTATTTTTTTTTTAATTCGAATAATAAGGTTGCGGCCATGTTTGGGATACCACAACCCATTTGTGGTCGGGGGGAGGGGGCGTGATTTCAGCAGTCATGTAAGTAGGCCAAGTCAACAGAGATTGGGTAGTGTCAGGGGTTGCGTTGGTAGACCTAGTCATCAGAGACAATAGGCACACATTTCATCCTCATCAGTAGAATACATTTTGAAAATGCAACAAGATGATGGAGCTTAGTGAAAAGAAGTCGCCTTCACTAAGTGGGCCCGCAGGCTATTTTTGGCACAAAGTCTATTTTTAGACATATGGATCATGGTATATGAGTTGCAGGATGCTATTTATGGATGATTGGTCATGTTGGTAAAAATAGATGGACCTCTATTTTTAGACATATGGGCGGAGTCTATTTTTAGACTGCCAATCAAAAAATAGAACACTCGAATATTATTAGCTCTTAATAATATTTGGACTATAAACATTATCTTATCGTCTTGCAACACTTCAGTTTGAGCTACGAATGTGGCACATCCAACTGTCAGAAGGAAATACACTTTTCCTATGGGTTAGTTGAGCTATTGCATGATGGACTTCAGTTAGAACTCAAGTGATTGAGTTTGGTGGAGTTGATTGAGGAGTTGGTGGAGTTGTGTTCAGTTTGACTTAGTTGAACTAGTTGTATTTAGTCTAACTGACAAATACACTAGTGATGAGTGGTGTGAATTAATTATTAATTAATTCACTAATTATTAACTCATAAATCAACTAAAGAATACATCAGTTAACTCAGTGCATGGACAGTTCAGTGGAGACAAGTGTTAGAGGTGGGTGAAAGGGTGAGACTGCTATCAGTTGTGACTATAGCTGCGCATGAGATTTGCACAATCATTGATTGAGATTGCCAATGAGGATTGCGCAGTACATGTCAAGGGAATTCGAACTTGGATCAGATCTATTCTCAACTTGGATTGCGCAGTAGAGGCAGGCAAACAACGGAGGAGATTTGAACCCGTGACTTGTTCAGATCTGAGCTGGTTTTGTGTGTAGCAGGTGGAGATAGTACTGAGTACTTGTGAGGAGTATTGTACTATGTATTGTTACATGTTCTCTATCATAATAATATATAGATAGTTGGGGGTTTTCAGCTGTATGCTTTCCCCAGTACATACTGTGTTGATATGTGTGACTGATGTTTCAATGTGCGCATGCGATTGTTTCTTAATTCTGCAAATTTATGATCAATAGTGGAGGATGTTATGTATTATGCATGCATTCCACAAATAGTGTATAATCAGGATAATCTCTGTGAATAAGTGTTATATTATTCAAAATTTCTATGTAGTATCAAAGCGAGGATTGATCATCAGATCTATTATTCAGAAAGTGATTACATTTTATTTCTTCAGGCAGAGTCTGTAATCGGGTTAGGTAGCCTCTGCATTCATCCTTCTTTTGGAAGGTGAGATATCTGGTAAATGCCCATATAGTCAATCTCTGTACAAGAAATACTTTGTTCTCACGAATTTTAGATCATAAGCGGTTGAGTTTTGAGTTGGTGGAATTCGAATTTGCAGCAGTGTTTTCTTGGTGTCGAAGTTGAAATGTCTTTCAACGGATTGCGATTGGAGTATGCCCTTGAAGGCAGCTCAAATTATATTGCATGGAAAGACAGGATGGAGGCAGTATTAGATGAAAATGGGTTGAAGGAGTTCATAGATGCTAAAGTCCCAAAGCCTATTGATGCTGCTGAAGCTGAGGCTTGGCAAAAGAAGACAACAAAGTGTCAAAGGATTCTGTTGGAGGGCGTGAAGGATCACATTGTATCTAACCTGCATGGAAAGGATTCTCCATACTTGATGTGGAAAGCATTGACAGATTTATTCCAAAGCAAGAGCGACCAGAGGAAGTTGGTGCGCAAGGATAAACTCAGAAACATTAAGTGTGAGAATGGAGACAGTATGCCCAAGTATCTCACGAAGTTCACCCAATGCCGAGATGAGCTGGGAAGTGTGGGGGTGACTATCGATGATGAGGACTTGGTGAGCTTGGCTCTCCTTGGTCTTTCGAAGAGTTGGCATTCCTATCAGGACATTGTCAATGGTCAGAAGAAATTGCCAGGAAGGAGAGACTTTGGTCTGATCTTGTGCAAGAGGAGATCAGGCGGAATACCAGGGACAGATCTTCATCAAAGGCATCTGATGAAGAAAATTGCGCTTTGGCTACCAAAGCAAAGAA
>APFE030512566.1:25268-40681 GCA_000404065.3 Pinus taeda
ATATAGGTAAATTTCTCTTCTCCAAACCAACTTGTTACTGCTGGTAAATCAAAGGAAGCTTGATAGGAAATCTTCGGAATGGGTTTATCAAAAATGGAATAGTAAATGGGTACCATAAAGCCATTGCAGATTTGATACAGGTGGTGTTTGTAGGAAGACTTCCACAATTTTTGGTGATATATATGAATGGGTGAGGGGTCCTGTGCAGTCCACCTCCAACCGAGGACAGGAAATTCAGAATTGAAACATAATGTGTCTTAGATATATGCAGTATAATAAAATGGGGGAATTTTCCTTTCAGTGACCACAGTCTTATTTCTAAAATCACGAACAGCTACTGCTAGTTTATCCGAGAGAATAGTAGCCCAATCCATAATTATAATGTTTACTGCTGCCTCCATAAGAGGAACCATTTCTATGGTAAAATTAGTAGAGTCATGCAATCACCATAGCCTACACATCATTATCCCCGCATAACAATAAGGAGAAGCCAAAGAATCAACCGAGTACTTACCGGAAGATTCGTGTTTGTGCTTGTTCGGATTTTGTCTCCAATCCTTGATAGGTTCGGATTCAATTTCATTTTCGCTTGCAAACTTCTCCAGGAAGGCCCTGTTATATATTTTCTCTGGCTCGGGTAAATGATACATTTGCCTTAGGTCATATGCCTTGAATGATCCGAAAATCCTCCCATCTCTGGTGTTGAAAGTTCTATCCAAGATTGGGATTTCTTCAATCGCCCATCGCACAACGTCTGTGTATGGGAGAATTTGCTCCCTGGCTGCTATTCTGTGAAGGAAAGAGTCGGCTAAATCTTTGAGAGTACAATCAGACTTCCATAGTAAATCCACGCTAGCTTCTGTTACCGTCTTCTGTGGTTGCTCGGCTTCAATTATGTTGTAAGTGCCTTGCCAAGTAACTTTGGTGGGACCCGTGCATGTAGTATCAGATATTAGGCCCTTCTTCTTGTTTACAACAGCTTGTCCTGCAACTGGTGGGGCGGAAGCACCCGCAATCTTCTTGGATTTATTTCCCATCTTGCTCAAACTTCTGTCTATGGATGAATTCTGCACAGAGAGGCAATTGCGCCTAATACAGAGAGATAACAATGAAAACTTGCAAGTGATGATAACATATGAATAGGTGCGCAATAAGGTATTTAGCCTTTAAAATGGGCGCGGACACAATCCATAGAAAGATTTTAAGAAATGATCTCATTAATTGGCCGTTTAAAACCTGTCATCCTTTAAATGCCCATTAAATCGTTATTTGGGTGAATAATTCCCTTAAGCATGCAATGGACGTTTTGGCGGCTGAGCGCAGGTGAATGTTAGCGATCAAGCTTTAAATATGAATGAATTGTGCTATCCCATCACTTAACGGCTTTTTATTGAAAACTGCGCTTTATCGCATCGCATCGGGTGTATGACAAGTGCGCCTTAATGATGTATATTGGATATCGCCGATCGCCGAATGCGATATCGCATCGGTGAAAAGCTTTGAGCGCATCAAGACTTAAGTGAAAGTAAACCGCCGATCGCCGATTGCGCATCGCATCGGGGCTAATGGCATAGGGCGTTTTGAGATGCGCATGGAGAATTGTCGATCGCCGATTGCGATATCGCATCGGCGGAAAGATTTGTGCCACTTATATATATTTCTTATGTCATTGCGATATGCGATCTTGCGATCGCTTTATCGCAATGACAAAGCGTCACTTTATTTCTTTTAAATGGGTTTGTTCAAAAAGGGTTTTATAAAATGCATTCATTTGATTATCGGTCTTTTTGAACAATAAAAGTATTGATAGCAATTTCACTTTAAAGGGACCCATTTCATAGGTTGACGTTTTATGAATAAAAATGATATGAAATGGGGGGTTGTTTGCAGAGCACAACACAGTTGTTTATTGTTATAGCAGGAAACAGAGATCAGTTGCACTCAGTTCAGCAGAGGTAGAGTACATGGCTACTAGTCAAGCATATTGTGAGGCTATCTATATGAGGAAGATCAGGTTGGCTTGTTGGGTCAACAGATGGATCCAACTGTGATTTACTGTCATAATCAGATTTGTATCAAACTCTTTGAAAATTCAGTTTTTCATGATTGGTCCAAGCATATTTATATCTTTTATCATCATATTCGAGATTGTGTGCAGAGGAGAATTATGTTGTTGGAGTACATTCCCATAGAGGAGCAGGATATAGATATTTTGACAAAGGCATTGTCAAGATGAAAAGTTGAGTTTCACAGAGATAGGATCAGGGTAAATGATAATCCCTTTCTTCTTGAGAGGGAGTGTTAAAAATAGCAACACGAAATTACAATTTAATTTATCCTTGAATTAAATTGTAATTCTATTCTCGTAGCAACTTGTAATAGTTAATTAAGTTAAATTCACTTAATTGACTTAGGAAATTTGAGTTGGAAGCCTATCTAGAGTCAGTTAGAGCGATCTCTAAATTTTAGGGGCCCGAGTTGAGTTCTTTGGAGATTTAATTAGATAACTCAGTCTAATTGAGTTATAGTCAGATAAACTAGTTGTAATTGTTGGAGGAACTATTAGAGGTCTAGTAGTGCACTAGTGCATCACCAGTACCACAACAATTAACTAAAGATTCACTTATAAATAACTCATGCATGTTAGTTCAGAGGAAGACCCGGTTGGTATTAGAGTTCACGGACAATGTATTATCAGATGTATAATTTTTCGAGTTGTACAGATGGTGCATGCAATTAGTTGAGGACCTATGTTTGGATTGTACAGTTTTGGAGAGTCGATTTCCCAATTGAATTTGGGTTAATTCATGTAGGGATTGCACAAGGAAGTAGGGGCCTGGCAAGAAGAATAATTGGTTAAGTATTAGTTTGAGCTATCTTTTGAGGTAGAGAGTTAGATTTTACTAGTGGAATAATTGTCCAGGACGAACAAGCATTGTATATTCTTCTCATATCTTCTGGTTAATTCAATATAGATAGTTGTGGTTTTGAGCTGTTGCTTTCCCCAGAGAAATATTGTGTTATGTGCGATTGATATTCTTTCTTTTCTTCTTATTGTTTTCATCGATCAACTTTGGTTTCCACTGAAGAGTAGAGTATATTCATGTCTTGTGTTTTAGCATATCACATAAGTTGTTGAATCTACAGGAAAATTTAGACCGCTCTTCAATAAGGCCCTTCTTTTTCAATACAAGGATTGAACTCTCAGTGAAAGTGGCAATGTCTCTCCTTAAAAGATATATTCTCCTTTAAAATACAAAAGGAATGAATTCTCACAAACAAGTGGCATAAATTGTTCTCCCTTCAAAGGGGTTGGACTCTCACAACAAATGGAAAATTAAAGATTCTATTTCAATCTACAGCTCAGACTTGAGCAAATGCATGTCCTCCATTTTAAAAAGATCAAAAAGGGAAAATAAAAAATAAATGAGACTTACAATGGTTTTCATGCCAAAATTCCCCATTGAATGCTCAAAATGCATCGAACACAACAATAGTAATTTTGACTCATCATTATGCAACTTTTGACTATAAACGCAACCATCTTCTGAAAAGTGCATCTTTGTATCTTCATGTCAAGCATTAATGGCACATGTGAGATTCTTCCATGAGCCCTCAAATCCATTGCTTGGATGTAAATTTTGACTAGTGAATTTTTCTTGAAAAATTATGAAAAATGACTATAAACTTCATAAATTTCCATTACTATCATTTTGGACTCTATAGCCTCATATATTGTGCCATGACACAGACTGTACTCACTGCAATCATCATAGATTTCCTTGAAAAATTTTCCCATGCATGGGCGCGCTCTTTGCTCCCCCTCTAATGATCCAGTGAGCAAACAATGGTTTAAATATTTAACATCGACAAACATTACAAATTCCACTGGCATATTCATTAAATGGCATGACCATATATGATATATAGGTTCAACAACCTATTAAACATAGTATTCAACATATGGTAGTCCAACTTTAACTATGGCATATTTCATTTAATTGTTGGTATATTCCATATATACCATACCCATTCAAACCATAACCCATCCATGTTATAACCATATTATGTATATGGTTTTCCATTTGCGTTGGTTATACCATATGTCTTGCTTTATTAGTGACTAACAACAAATATAAACCAAACAATATGTGGCCACATCCATTATGGCTTCAATAAACGAACAATTTGAATCCAATATAGTATGCCTTTGGGTCCATCTGTGTTGTCATTTATCGCGGCACATAAACTTAGTTTATAAATAAAATATGTGCCCACCATGTTTAATTGACACCCCATGTTGGCACAATGGTATACCATTATCTTGTTTCGTCGAGGTTGGGGGTTTGATCCCCAACCATAAAAAACTTATTTTAGTGGCCAACCACAGGGTGCCACATGGCGCTCAGTGATTGGACCATATGGAACTCGTGGATTGGTCCCCAACACATACCAACATATGCCACATGGATGCACTTGGAGGGTCCAAGTGGCACTGTCAATGCGAATTTTTATTATTTTTCCAAAACTTTAGATGGAAATATCTTCCTCATAAGGAGGCCTTTTGAGGTTCCATTCACATTGTTCAAAATATCTCACTGAGATCTAGGACTTGTTGTCATTTTTTCTGAGATTTGAGGACTTCAAATTTTGAGCCTTTTCAAATCCTCCTAGATTAGTACAACCCCTGATGCTTAATCATTGGTTTATAAATGTCATAAGAAATGCACAAAATGATACGGTGGACATATTACCAAAGCTTTAGCTTGTAGAAATACTTCTAAAGTATTGTTACTCTCTTTTCCACACTAAAGTTCTCTTCTACCTAACTTTAATGCACCTCCCATATCAACTTGACATGCTTGCTTGAAGGAGCACAAACGTGACTCAAGTAGCATAAGAGCACATCCTAGAGGTGGAAGTATGGAACTTATTTTCTTGCTACCAATGTTTTGTATGTGGCAGTGAAGTCAAATTCAATATTGTATAAATGTGAGCACTTATAGGTCTCGTTCCCACAAGAGTTAAGAACTATATTTAGCAACAAAACCTAGGGTTGACTGAGGAAATCTGCAACATGCCATTAGTATTACCCTTCTTATATTTGATGTTCAAGTAGAATTGTTGTAGGTATGCAGACCATTTTTTATGGTGATCATTCTATAAATTTCCTTATCTCTGGATGAATTACAAAGGAATATGATCAGTGTGGATGATTATCTACTTCCCCAAAATATAATGCTACCAATTTTGGCATGTTTGCATGAAAGAGCACATATCCTTGTCATATGGGGGGTATCTCTGAATAATATTAGAGAGTGTTTCACTGTGATAGGCCACTCAATGTTCTTGTTGAGTTAGATTGTGTTGATAGCATAGTAAAATAGATCTATCTCAATTTCAAATGGTTGTTCTAGGTCTAGTTGGGTGAAGACTCATGTAGAGAAACGATATTGTTTCAAATCCTAAATTTTTTTCTGTTGTGCCTCAAACTAGGAATTAAAATTCTTTAGCTCCACCCTTGATCACTTGAAATAAGGGCCAAGTGACATGAGATAACCCCAACATGAACTTTTGATAGAAGTTAGAAAGGCCCAAGAAGCTACATGTCTTTGTTAGATTCGTTGAGGCTAGCCATTTTTGAATGAATTATATATTTGTTGGGTCCCCATGCACTCGAAGTTCATTTATAATGTATCCCAAATATTGAATTCTGTGCATGTAAAATGAGCATTTCTCCATATTTTCATATAACTTGTGTTGTCATAGGGTTCTCATGCCCTATCGAATAAGATGCAAATATTTTTCCCATGTTCTCCTAAGGATGAGGATGCCATCCAAATATACAACCACAAAAGAGCTTGTCAATGGTTGTGGGATATGACCCATCATCCTTATGAATGTTGTTGGAGTATTATTCAAGCAAAAGGGCATGACCAACCACTCCAAAATGGATGATTTGAAGGTTTTCTTCCATACTTTGGTTTGTTCAATTGGGATCTGATGGGATCCTTGCTTCATATCAATTTTACTAAAGAACTTGACACCCTTCACCTGATCAAGAAGGTCATCACTTTGGGGGGATCAGGTATCTGTTCTTGACAAGGATTTTTTCTAAGGATCTATAATAAATATCTCCATGTTCCATCCTCCTTCACCAACACAATTGGACTCCTGCAAGGAGGATCTTAATCGAATGTGGCCCTTTTGGATGAGCTCATTGTTCTAAAATTGTATTCCCTCATTCTCCAGGTGAGGTAATCTGTATTGAGCTATTATGTAAAGGAGCACTAGGTATCAATTCAATTGAGTTTTTGACCTTGAAATGTAGAGGCACCCCAATAAGTGGCACGCATATATCTATGTATGTCTTTGCAATCTTGTCCACTTGCTTATGTTGTGTAGAGAGGCCCCATGGTGAGGATGTGGTGGTCGTAATGACCTTTCTTTCACCTTCTGACTGAACCATGAAGAGGAAAAAATTTGCAATATAAGAGATTACCTTTTGGCACTATTTTGTTGATGCCAATGGAAGTGCAACGGTTGAAACTACCTTTGGTACCTTGTAGAGCTAATATTCTAGAGTAACATTGACACTACAAGTAAAAAACTCATGAATAGCATGAAGTTTCCACATATAAGGTTGTCCTAAAATAACATCACAAACTTTAAGTGGGAAACATCACACGGTACCTCCTCTTTGAAGGGCTTGATGCTATAGAGAAGTCAACAATGATGGCTTATATAGGTGTCTTGGCCATGACTCAACTAACTAATCATGTATGGTTTTGGGTGTGTTGCTATCAACAACTTCAATATCTTGATGAACTTTTTTGATATCAGGTTCTTTTTTCTCCCATTATCAATGATGAAATACAATGGGATCCCTTTCACCAGTATCTATGAATGAAAGAGGCCCTCCCCCACTTCATACTCCCCAGGCTCTTATGATTATATCTTTATAGTCACAATTGTAGCATTAGGTCATGAATCAATAATTTTATTTCCTTTATCATGTTTTGAATCCAAATTAGAGCCAGAGTATATTTCCCTTTCTTTAATTTATTCCAACAATAATTATTTTGAGCTATATTCGTCAATGTTGTGCCAAGGAATTTTATGGAACTCACACAACTTTCTAGTGTCCTTTTTCAACTTCCCATTACCCTTCATTTCCCGTGACTTGGGAAAGTTATCATGGGGTTGGATCTCCTTGCTCTTTCACTTGTTCTATGAATTTGGGCCACCTTTTCTGAGCTTTTTTTTTAATTGGATTTGTATACCTTAATTCCCACTTCTTTCTTTGCTTCAATTTTGTCTCAATTTTTACAACACATCCATGAGTGGATCCAAGTGAGAATATTTCCAATAAATCCATCTCCATTCGGTAATACTTGTAAAAACGACTACAATATTATATAACTAGGTGTTGGTCACAGTCTCTAATATCCAACTTTGAGCTCAAGGTATGGAACATTATTGTGTACTCTTGCACCATCTAGTCTCTCTCTGTTCACAAGGTTGTCCATCTCATGTACTAGTCATAATAGTTCCCTATAGGTAGAATTCCTCCTTAATGGAATCAAGAAAATCATCCTAAGTGGCCCCTACCTTGAATATCAAAGAATTATCTTTGTTTTGACTCTCCCAATAACCTTCCCACCAATCTTTAAGAAGGGGAAGCACTTTTAAGAGTGAAATGGTCATATTTTCATTGTCGTAAATTTTTTGGATAAAGTAATAGCCTATAACAAATTTAACCATTTCTCCAAAGCATCTACATATATTTAGCCTTAACATAAGGGGATATGAAATTTGACTCATACCTTAATACCTCCGAAATTGCCACTAGTTTAAGGGGTCTTGGTTGATGTTGGAAGTCATTAAATGATTTAGACAAAATTTTCCTTCATCCCATTCCTTTGTGTGCAAGTGTTGTAGGTTTTAACCTCGTACAAAAATTACCTGCATACGAATTCTAAAAACAGAAAATAAACAATGGTGAGAGCATAAAAAACATAAAACATATATACACAGATATTTTCCACTAGATCCCAAAAGCAGGACTTCCAGATTTATTTTTCATTATTTTCTTTTCAATTTTACAATACATATATATACATGTTGAAGCATACATAAACCCCAATCCATTAACCCTATATTAGAACATAACCATAGTTCCCTTGACGGGATCTACAAAATACTATGGACAAAAAACCATTGTGCCCAAAACCATGTGCGAAATCCATGCACAAAAACATAAGTAGGTCCACCCACCTAATATAGGGTCCAAAACAAATTTCCTAGGGCGTTGCCCCAGGCCCCATGTAGGGAGGCTACTGCCCCCTTGTATACACCCCAATAAGGGGGGTAGCCACCCTCCCATGTGGCCTACCTCCCCCCTTGTGACCTCCTACATGTAGGGTAGCAATGGAAAGAATATAAAACAACCCAACATTCTCCCACTTGTTGTTTTCTTTCCACAAGGTACCACAGGAGAGCTTAGTCATTGATGCAGCCCAACAATGCCCAATGTTTCTCTACACCAAGAGAACTTCTCAGTGCTCACACACTTTTTCATTGCATCTACAGTATTCTTCAAAGTGTCCACCTTTACCAGCAACACCTTTTTGTCCTCAACGATATCCCTCACAAAGTGATACTAAATATCAATGCGCTTTGTCTTTGAATGATAAGAAAGGTTCTTTGCCAAGAAAATTGGACTTTGGCTATCATAGCCTATCCTTATAGCATATTGTACTAACCTCATACTTGAACACAATCTCTACAACCAAACTACTTCCTTGCTTGCATGAGTGGTTGCCATGTATTCTGTGTTTGTAGTTGAAAGTTCCATTACAAACTGTCTCTTACTCATCCAACTGGTTGTACCTCCAAATAGGTTAAACACATACCCACTTGTATATCTTCTCTCATCCATATCTCCAGCCCAGTCTGCATCAACAAATCCATAGATGTCCAGAACTCTGTCCAATCCCAGGCTTCCTTGGTAGCACAAACCATAATCACTAGTGCCACACAAATCCCTGAAAACTTGCTTCACTATTGTCCAATGTTCCTTCCCTCATTTTGACATGCATCTGCTCAATACTCCCACTGCATGTGCAATGTCTAGTCTAATACAGAGCATTGTATACAGTAGGATACTGATTGCACTTTCATATGGAACATGGGACATGTCCTCTTCCTCTTCTTGTGTCTTGGGACACTATTCAGTAGATAAATTTATGCCTACAGGAATAGGAACCTTCATCGGTTTACTATCTTGCATATTAAACTTATGCAGTATTGTCTCGACATACTTCCTCGGGTTTAACCAGAGCTTCCTCTTTGCCCAATCTCATTTAATTTCCATGCCCAAAATATAGGTTGTAGCACCAATATCTTTCATGTCAAATTTGGAGGACAATTGGGTCTTCAAATCC
Organism: Pinus taeda; assembly: GCA_000404065.3. Lineage (NCBI taxonomy): Eukaryota > Viridiplantae > Streptophyta > Pinopsida > Pinales > Pinaceae > Pinus > Pinus taeda. The sequence goes on from APFE030512566.1 coordinate 34,715, forward strand.
CGGACAATTTCTTTGTCATTTCCAACCAACAACATATCATCTACATACAAGACTAGATAAATAGCATGGTCACCAATTAATTTAAAATACACACAGTGATCTTCTTTGCTTTTGGTGAAGCCAAGCCCCTTATAAATGTATCGAATTTCTGATACCACATCCTTGGTGACTTTTTTAACCCATACAAATACTTTTTTAACTTGCATACCAATTATTTCTTACCCTTCACCGCAAAGCCTTCAGGTTGCTTCATGTAGATCTCTTCTCCCAGATCCTGTTTTAACCTTGTACAAAAATTACCTGCATACAAATTCCCAAAACAAAAAATAAACAATGGCGATAGAATAACACATAAAACAAATATACACAGATATTTTCCCCTGGATCCCAAAATCGGGACTACCAAATTGATTTTTCATTATGCTCCTTTCAATGTTATAATACATATATACATGTTGAAACATCCATAAACCCCAATCCATTAACCTTGGATTAGAACATAACCATAGTTCCCTTGACCGGATCTACAAAATACCATGGACCGAAAACCATCGTGCCCAAAACCATGTGCGAAATCGATGCACAAAAGCATAGGTAGGTCCACCCACCTAATATAGGGTCCAAAAAAAATATAACACTACTGGGGCTAGTCATGGAAAGAATATAACACAACCCACCATTCTCCCACTTGTTGTTTTATTTCCACAAGGGGCCATAATAGAGCTTAGTCATTGATCTAGCCCTACAATGCCCATTGTTTCTCTACACCAAGATAACTTCTCAGAGCTCACAGATTTTGTCAATGGACCTATAGTATTCTTCAAAGTGTGCACCTTTACCAGAAACACCTTTTTGTCTTCTACCTTATCCCTCACAAAGTGATATTAAACATCAATGTGCTTTGTCTTTGAATGCTAAGCAAGGTTCTTTGCCAAGAAAATTGAACTTTGGCTGTCACAGTCTATCCTTATAACTCATTGAACTAACCCCATACTTGAACACAATCTCTGCAACCAAACTTCTTCCATGTATTCTTCCTTCATAGTTGACAGTGCCACTTCAGATTGTCTCTTACTCATCAAACTGACTGCACCTCCACATATATTAAACACATACCCACTTGTAGATCTTCTTTGATCCAGATCACCAACCCAGTTTGCATCAACAAAGCCATTGATGTCCAAAACTCTGTCCAATCCTAGTCTTCCTTGGTAGCACAAACCATAATCATTAGTGCCACGCAAATACCTGAAAACCCCCTTCAATGTTGTCCAATGCTCCTTCCCTGGTTTTGACATAAACCTACTCAATACTCCCACTGCATGTGCAACATCTGCTCTAGTATAGATCATTGCATACATTAGACTATCGATTTCACTTGCATATGGAACACGAGACATGTCCTCTTCCTCTTCTTGTGTCTTGTCACAATGTTCAGCAAATAACTTTACACCTATAGGAATAGGAACCTTCACCGGTATACTATCATGCATATTAAACCTCTGCAGTATTGTCTCGACATACTTCCTATGGTTTAACCAAAGCTTCCTCTTTGCCCGATTTTGTTTAATTTCCATGCCCAAAATACAGTTTACAGCACCAAGATCTTTCATGTCGAATTTGGAGGACAATTGGGTCTTCAAATCTTGGATCTTTTCTTTGTAATTTCCAACTAGAAACATATCATCCACATACAATACTAGATAAATAACACGGTCACCAATTAATTTAAAATATACGCAGTGGTTTTCTTTTCTTCTGGTGAAGCCAAGACCCCGTATAAATGTATCAAATTTCTGATACCACATCCATGGTGATTGTTTTAACCCATACAGAGACTTTTTTAACTTGCATACCAGTTCTTTCTTACCCTTCACCGCAAAGCCTTCAGGTTGCTTCATGTAGATCTCTTCTTCCAGATCCCCATGAAGAAATTTTGTCTTCACATCCATCTGTTCTATCTCAAAATCAAAAGAAGCAACAATAGATAAAAGCAATCTAATAGAAGCTACCTTGGAAACAGGAGAAAACATATCACCAAAATCAATTCTCAACACCTAGGAATAACCTTTTTCTACCAACCAAGCTTTGTATTTCTCCACATTTCCTTCTCCATTCGTCTTCTTCTTGAACACCCATTTGCTGCTAATGAGTTTCCTTCCAACTGGAAACTCCACAAGATCCCAAGCCTCATTTTGTGCAAAGATGCCATTTCATCAACTATGGCCTCTTTCTAGAGTTTTCCATCCTCTGAATATATTGCTTCCTTCACAGTTCTGGGATCATCACCAAAAACAGGTAAAGAAAAATTTAAATAGAAAACATATAGGCTATACCTTTCTAATTTCCTTCTTTCTCGATTTGATCTTCTCACAATAGGAGTTTGTGGCTCTTCATCTTGTGATTCCTCTTCTGCTGTAAAATATGATTCTTCCTCCTTTAGCTCAAATTCTATTTTCTCAGGTTCCTTTGTAGGACTTCAGGTTTAATAACATCTTTCACCTCTCTAAACACCACATCTTGGCTATACACAACCTTCCTTGTTACTGGGTTCCAAAGCTTATAACCTTTTAAACCATCCTTATACCCAATAAAGATTCACTTTTCATATTTACTATCCAACTTTGTTCTTTTCTCCTTTGGAACATGTACATATGCTTCACATCCAAATACCCTCAGATGTGAAAGAGAGGGTTTATTACTAGTCCATACCTCTTGTGGAGTCTTATCCTCCAACGCTAATGAAGGTGATCTGTTGACTAGGTAACATGCAGTCTTTACACCTCTGCTCAGAATGCTTGTCCTAACCCAACACCATTGAGCATGCTTCTTGCCCTTTCCATCAACGTCTTGTTCATTCTTTCTGTAACTCCATTTTGCTCAGGTGTGTATGGAGTAGTCTTCTGCCGTCCTATACCACACTTCTTACATAACTCTTCAAATTCCTTCTTGTAAAACTCTCCACCGTTACCTTTCCCCAACACCTTTATCTTCTTCTCTGTCTAGTTTTCCACCAAAGCCTTAAATTCTTTAAACCTGTCAAAGACTTCAGATTTCTTTTTGAGGAAATATATCCATGTATTCCTTGAGAAGTCATCTATAAATTACACATAGTACACATACTTACCCAGTGATGGAACTGACACAAGTCCAAACACATCATTGTGCACAAGCTCTAATATATGTTTCACCCTCTTACCACCATAGGGGAAACTCACCCGATTCTACTTCCCATATACATAATTTTCATAGAAATCAAAATCTAGAGAGCTATTAGTCATACCTTCCACCATACCTTTACCATAAAGTATTTGAAGGCCCTTCTCTCCAATATGTCTAAGCCTTTAATGCCATAGCATGGTCTTTTCTCCAGAGACCACTAGATTTTTTGCTCCACTTTTAGGAACAATAGAACTATTGCATGCATCAATAACAGTGCTACCTTGCAGCTTGTACAGAGTTCCAATCAAAACTCCCCGCATCAATACCAATGCTCCCGAACCATCTTGCAGGTATATTTCTCGAACACTGTTTTTACAACTATATCATCCAGCTTGCTTACAAAAATAAGATTTTTGGCCAATGCAGGAATATGCAGAACACCCAGAAGTTTTATAATCCTTCCATCTCGCAACTTCAACTTGACTTTTCCATGTCCAATGGTTCTAGCCTTCCTGTCATCCCCTAAGAAGACATCACCACCATCATATTTCTCATACTCGCAGAACCACTCTCTATGGGGAGTGAAGCGAATGGATGCACCTGAGTCAATCAACCATGCCTCATGATCTACATGTATACTTGAAGAAGAATCCAAGTACACATCCCCACCTTCATCTAAGGTGTTTTCACCTCTACAAACGGAGCTTCATCAAATACCTTTCCTTTCTTAGGAGCTTTATATTTACAGTCCCTTTTTTAGTTCCCTTTCTTTCTACATTTCCAGCACACCTTTATAGGTTTTCCTAGAGATTTAGATCACTCACTCGAGGACTTATTTTTGTTTATGTTCTGGTATTGTCGTCGTACAAACAAGGCGTCACCAATTTGGCTCTCCATATTTTTTCATCTCATATCCTCCATCAACAAGGATGACACTATTTCATCAAACTTCAAGGTAGTTGCGTTGCTACCTATTGCAACAACTAGACTATCCCACGAATCTGGTAGAGAACACAACAAACTGATGCACTTATCTTCATCTGAAATTTTAATATCAAAAAATAATAACTAGCTTACCATGGTATTAAATTCGTTCAGATGCTTTTTCACCGAGTCTCCATCTTTCATCCTCAGGTTATACAACTTTTTCCATATGAACATTTTATTCACCAGAGACTTGAATTGGTACAAAGTCCCTAACTTGTCCCACAAAGCCTTCAACGTAGCTGCCCCTAATACATTTAGCAATACTGAATCTGAGACACACAATCGTATTGTGCTTTTACCTTCTGATCCAACTTCTTCCATTCTTCATTGGACACTACCATTGGTTTAGTACTTGGATCTACTGCGATCCACTCATCTTTACCCACCAACAAATCCTCCATCTTGAGTTTCCACAACTCAAAACTCTTATCATTAAATTTCTCGATCATTATCTTTCCACTGCTCAACATATTCTTTCACCACAAGAATTGATCCCGCTGATCTCCCACTGAACATGATCTGCAATAGGCGAGAGCAAAATCCCTCATCAAGAAAGGTGTCCCCTTAAAGCCAAAAAAATTCTGATACCAAATGTAGGTTTTAACCTCATACAAAAATTACCTGCATACGAATTCTAAAAACAAAAAATAAACAATAGAGAGAGCATAACACATAAAAAAAATATACACATATTTTCCCATGGATCCCAAAATCGGGACTGCCAAGTTGGTTTTTCATTATGTTCCTTTGAATGTTACAATACATATACATACATGACGAAGCAACCATAAACCCCAATCCATTCACCCTAAATTAGAACATAAATGTAGTTCCCTTGATCGGATCTACAAAATACCATGGACCGAAAACCATCGAGCCCAAAACCATGTGTGAAATCCATGAGAAAAACCATAGGTAGGTCCGCCCACATAATATAGGGTCCAAAAAAAATATAACACTACTAGGGCTAGTTGTGGATAGAATATAACACAACCAAACACCAGTGAAGAAATTTTGTCTTCACATCCATCTGTTCTACCTCAAAATCAAAAGCAACAACAACAGATAAAAGTAATCTAATAGAATCTACCTTGGCAATAGGAGAAACAATATCACCAAAATCAATTCCCGGCACCTGGGAATAAGATTTTTCTACCAATTGAACATTGTATTTCTCCACCTTTCCTTCTAAATTCATCTTCTTCTTCAACACTCATTTGCTTCTAGTGGGTTTCCTTCCAACCGACAACTCCACCAAATCCCAAGCCTCATTTTTGTGCAAAGATTCCATTTCATCAACCATGGCCTTTTTCCAAATTTTTCCATCCATTGAACCTAATACTTCCCTCACAGTTCTGGGATCATCATCAGTAATAGATAAAGTAAAATTTAAACAAAAATCAGATGGACTATACCTTTCTGGTAGCCTTCTTTCTAGAACTGATCTTCTCACAAACAGAGTTTGTGGCTCTTCATCTTTTGATTCCTCTTTTGTTGTAGAGTCTGATTATTCATCCTTTAGCTCAAACTATATCTTCTCAAGTTCCTTTGGTAGGACTTGATGTATAATAACATCTTTCACCTCTCTATACACCACATCTCAGTTGTACACAATCTTCCTTGTTTCTGGGTTCCAAATCTTAAAACCTTTTAAACCATCCTTATATCCATTAAAGATGCACTTTTTAGATTTACTATCTGTTGTAACATATTTTGGCACACCTAAAAATTTTTATTTTCAGTGAAATTTTGTCAATTTTTCATTAAGCTAGAAATGTTGAGAGATATATTATGTTTTTGAAAGATTTAATTTTCTTT
>APFE030512566.1:40828-54141 GCA_000404065.3 Pinus taeda
AAATTATATTATAAAAGATTTTTATGTTTTCCCAAGTAAAAATTAGAGCATAAGGGTAATGACTGGGCATCTTTTAACAGTGATGAGAGCAACATGCAAAATCAAGGCACATATTTAATTTCGGACCCCCTCAAGCTTTTCGACATTTAGTGGAGGGGGGGGTCCGAAATAAGTTGTTTTAAAAAACTTCTTCCTCCACGTGGCATCATCTGGAGCATTTCGACCCTCCTAGCTACAAAACCATTTACCAGCAAGAGACCCCTCTGAAATCCTTCTCATGGTTTTCAATGACAGTGCAACAAACAAAGGATTTTCCAAACAAAGAACTCAAAAAGTTGTTGATGGCCTTCAAGTTCTTTAGGCCCTTCTTCTCCATTGATGTTTCAGCTCAGATATGTCCTCATCGAACATGCATTGAAGCAGTGAACATCAGATCACACAACCATATAATTGCATTCGTGGAAGCTATAGGATTATTTTTCAGGATCCAAAGATGGTCCCAATTTATTTTAATCTCCTCAGCTCAAGTGTTTGGTGATTGGCGTATCGAATCACATAGAGCTCGGTGATGCATTGATCACTAGATTGCATGTGTGTATCTTGTGGGCGTTGGGGCGGTAAGTAAACTCGATTTGTGGAAATGGGTGACAAGGCTGTGACTCTGGAAGCCATTAAAAAAGAAGTCGTGGATTTGGAAAATATTCCCTTCGAGGAGGTCTTTGAAATTCTAAGATGCAGTAGCGAGGGTTTGAGCAGCCAAGTTGGCTAGAGAGGCTCACTATATTTAGATACAACAGGCTCAAAGGAAAGCGAATTTCTCAAGCTTTTGGGTTTTATGTGGAACCCCTTATCATGGGTTATGGAAGCCACAGTTGTGATGGCCAGTGCTATGGTGAATTGAGGAGGGAAACCTCCTAACTGGCAAGATTTTGTTGGTATTATAACATTTCTTGTTATAAACTTTACCATAAGTTTCATAGAGGAAAAAAATTCTGGCAATGTTGTTGTGGCATTGATGGCTCGACTCGCTCCAAAGAGAAAGGTTCTTAGAGATGGACAATGGATTGAAGAAGATGCAGCGGTGGTTGTTCCTGGTGACATAATCAGCATCAAACTTGGAGATATTTTTCTTGCGGATGCACATCTTCTTGAAGGAGATCCTTTAAAGACTGATGAGTCTGCCCTCACAGGTGAGTCATTACCAATAACAAAGGGTCCTAGCAATGGGGTTTATTCTGGCTCTACTTGCAAACAGGGAAAACTTGAATGTGTTGTCATTTCTACTAAGGTCCATACCTTTTCTAGTAAAGTAGCACAACTTGTGGACAGTACAAACCAAGTTGGCCACTTCCAAAATCTTTTGATGGCAATTGGTAATTTCTGTATTTGCTCAATTGTGATTGGCATGATAGTTGAGATCATTCTTATGTATCCAATTCAAGACCATAAATATCATCCTGGAATAGTTCTCCTTGTTGGTCAGATTCTGATAGCAATGCCTATTGTCTTTTCTGTGACAATGTCTATTGGATCCCACTGTCTGTCTCAACAGGGTGCCATCACAAAACAGATGACAGGTATTGAAGAAATGGCTGGAATGGATGTGCTTTGCAACGAAAAAACTGGGACATTAACACTAGATAAGCTTACTGTGGATAAGAACATTATTGAGGTTTTTACCAAAGGATATGACAAGGATGTTGTTGTCCTGATGGTTGCAAGTGCATCCAGAACAGAGAATCAAGATGCCATTGATGCGACAATTGTTGGGATGCTTGCTGATCCTAAAGAGGCGTGTGCAGGAATCTACCCGACTTCATCCATAGTTGGTTTTATCATAGCAATGGCGTTGGCAGATACATTCTACATCAATGATTATGAGAGTGATCCTTGGTGGTTGAAAGGATTGTGTTTCATTCTCTGCATGGTTGTGGGTGTTGCTATTTTTGGTGGTGTGGAAATTGCATCACAGACACCCCTTGTCCTGTGCTAAAGTAACAAGGTAGTTTCAAATTCCTACTTAACCTCATGTAATAACAATGGTTCATGTATTAACTTCCTTGCTTTCAAGTATGTATCAGAGCTTTAAATGTGGCATAAGTGGCAAATGCATTTCCAAATTTTGAGGACAGTTATGCAGGTAGAAACGGATGGTAAAGATGAGTCAGCAAGCAGATTCAATAGCCTCCCAAATATCTTAATTTAATGTTCTTCTCCTCCCAGATGTCAGCACCCATTTTCTTGTAATCTAAAATAGGAGGGCTAAGCTCATACATTTTTTTTAATTAATAGGTGTTAGGTTAATTATTAGATTAGTAGGGAATTGTTTAACTAAATAGTTAGGCCTACGAGCCTTTTAATATATATTAGAAATTTAAAAAATAGTTAAAAGGTTGCAAACTTCAAGGAGAGTCTATCCGGGAATAGTTTTAATTTAATCATTTTAGATTGCTTGGTTAAGATTTTGTTTGATTTTCCTAAAAGCTAGCAACAACCAGCTTATTGTAATCTCTATATATTTGATCATTTGTAATAATAGGGGTGTGGGATTTTGATGTCGAGACTTTACACTTTGTAATAACTTCTCTTATTTGATTTCTTATGAAAACCTTATGGCTCTAGTTTGATGGAATTTTGTGTTTCCTGTATGTTTTTCCAGTATTTCCATATCTGTTTGTTTCACATGTTCACAGTATTATAGAAGACTTGGGTAAGAACTGATTGTGTTTTAATCTCTCTGAAATCCCCTACAAATTTATAATTGTTCAAAGAGATTAGTATAAATGACTGTCTGTCTGATCTAGCTCCTCTTTGAAATTGTTTATTGTTTTTCCTTCTATTTTCTCCTGAATATGTTTTATTGAGTCGTAGAAATATTCTACAAGCATCCAAATCTTCCTAGTTGTTAAGTATTTAGTCTGGTTGCTCAATTATTAGGAATATCCATACATTCTTCCATCAAATTCTTATACAAATCAAGTCTTTCTGTTAGGCTGGAATCTGAAACGTTTAGAAGGGACCCTATCAGAGAGGTGTTTAATCATAAATAGGGATTGTCATTGATCGCTAACCACCCTGAATTAAAACCATAAATCTGGCCATTGTGCTTTAAAGGTTGTTGTTCAGTGACAGGTGAACAACGTTAAACAAAGCCTTGTAACACCTAAGGGAGACCCCTCTGGTTCAAGGGCTAGCTTGAACCTAAAGGCTAGTTGAGTTGGTTTCCTGGCATAGTTTTTGCAGCCAAGGACTGCCTACCGGAAAAAGGTACAACATTTCACTCTGTTGTTTGGGATCAAAGTAAAAATCTTTCTCCAGGGAACGATAAAGTTTAGATCTATTTCTTGCTGGTGAACAAGTAATAGGCATTTCTATTGGTTGCATTATTTTCACTTGGTAGCTCCACTTTGTCGGATGGTGATTCCACTGGATTAACGATCCCACTTTTTCGAATTTCAGCTTTTTTTACTGCTATGCAAGGTTCATTGACACTTGCAATCAACAACATATATATCTCCCTCTCAACCTTGATCAGAAATCTAAAATGTCAATAGAGGATGAAACTTTTAAAGTACACATGTGATTATAGGTTTTCCATTGGAGTTTATGTTCATATTGTATATATTCTTCAGATTTTCAGCTATTGGCAACGTGGTTTATCAATAAATCCACTACGCACTTGGTTACATTGGAAAGCAGATTACACCTAATAGTGTACAATTTTCCAGTTCAGTTAGATAGTAGTGTGGGGATTGGATAGATATTAAGAATTTTAGTAAGTAGTAGATCAACGTGCTCATTGTTTATGAATGGTGCGATACATCAGTTTATACTCTAGTCTAGAATTTTCAGTTTTCAGTATGAAAGAGTATTCGGATTAGTGCTGGCATATGGTTTCATTTTACAGCTGTAGATTGCAGTCTGCACTTGCAGGCTATTCAAATGACAGGGTTGATCTAGGAGAGTTGGTTATGGCAGATGATGGTTGATGATTAGTTTTACAATATGAATCCATGTCCAACACTAAAGGCAACTGATCTGCTTGTTCTCTGCATCCCATAAGGGGAAGCAATCCCCATTGGAGCCGATGTTGTAACATATTTTGGCACAACTAAAATTTTTTAACTTTCAGTGAAAATTTGTCAATTTTTCATTAAGCTAGAAATGCTGAGAGATATATTATGCTGTTGAAAGATTTAATTTTCTTTTATATATCAATTTTATTTAAAATATATTATTTTTATAAAATATAGTTATATTTTTTTGAAAATAATTTATTTTAATTAAATTATTAAAATATTTTTATTTTCCAAGTCAAAGTTTGAGCATAGGTAATGATCGGGCCATTTTAACGGGTTATGAGTGCATGCAACTCAGCACAATTTTTGTGTGCCCCTCAACTTTTTTCGTTAAGAGGGGGGGGGGTCTTAAATAAGTTGTTTTAAAAAACTGCTTCCTCCATGTGGCATCATCTAGAGCATTTCGGCCCTCCTAGCTACAAAACTATTTACCAGCAAGAGACCCCTCTGAAACCCTGCTCATGGTTTTCAATGACAACGCAACATATAGAATATTTTCCAGACAAATAACTCGGCAAGTTGTTGATGGCCTTCCAGTTTTCTAGGCCCTTCTTCTCCATTGATGTTTTAGCTCAGACATATCCCCATCAAACATGCATTGAAGCAGTGAGCACCAAATCACCCAAACATATAATTACATTCGTGGAAGCTACAAGATTATTTTTCAGGATCCAAAGATGGTCCCAATTCATTTGAATCTCCTCATCTCAAGTGTTTGGTGATTGGCATATCGAAGTAAATAGAGCTCGATGATGCATTGATCGCTCGATTGCATGTGTGTATCTTGTGGGCGTTGGGGCAGTGAGTAAACCCAATTTGTGGAAATGGGTGACAAGGCTGCGACACTGGAAGCAATTAACAAAGAAGTTGTGGATTTGGAAAATATTCCCCTCAAGGAGGTTTTTAAAAATCTAAGGTGCAGCAGGGAGGGTTTGAGCAGCCAGGTTGCGCAGGAGAGGCTCACTATATTTGGATACAACAAGCTCAAAGGAAAGAAAATTTCTCAAGTTTTTGGGTTTTATGTAGAACCCCTTATCATGGGTTATGGAATTTGTAGCTGTGATGGCTATTGATATGGCCAATGTAGGAGGCAAACCTCCTGACTGGAAAGATTTTATTGGTATTATAACATTGCTTGTTATAAACTCTACCATAAGTTTCATAGAGGAAAACAATGTTGGCAATGCTGCTTTAGCACTGATGGCTTGACTGGCTCCAAAGAGCAAGTTTCTCAGAGATGGGCAATGGAGTGAAGAAGATGCAGAGATGCTTATTCCTGGTGACATAATCAACATCAAACTTGGAGATATTGTTCCTGTGGATGCGCATCTTCTTGAAGGAGATCCTTTAAATATTGATCAGCCTACCTTCACAGGTGATTCATTACCAGTAACAAAGGTTCCTAGAAATGGGTTTATTCTGGCTCTACTTGGAAAAAGGTGAACTTGAATGTGTTGTCATTGCTACTAGAGTCCATACCTTTTTTGGTAAAGCATCACATCTTGTGGACAGTACAAACCAAGTTGGCCACTTCCAAAAGGTTTTGATGACAATTGGGAATTTCTGTATTTTCTCAATTGCGATTAGCATGATAGTTGAGATCATTGTTATGTATCCAATTTAAGACTGTAAATATCATCCTGGAAGATTTCTCCTCATTGGTGGGATTCCGATAGCAATTCCTACTGTCGTTTTTGTGACAATGGCTATTAGATCCCACTGTTTGTCTCAACATGGTGCCATCACAAAACGGATGACAGGTATTGAAGAAATGGTTGGAATGGATGTTCTTTGCAGTGACAAAATTGGGACATTAACATTGAATAAGCTTATTGTGCACAAGAACATTATTGAGGTTTTTACCAAAGGATACGACAAGGATGTTGTTGTCTTCATGGTTGCAAGAGCATCCAGAATAGAGAACCAAGATGCCATTGATGCGGCAATTGTTGGGATGCTTGGTGATCCTAAGGAGGCGCGGGCAAGAATCTACTTGGCTTCATCCATAGTTGGTTTTATCATAGAAATGGCACTGACAGATACGTTCTAAATCAATCATTATGAGAGTGCTCCTTGGTGGTTGAAAGGACAATGTTTCATTCTGTGCATGGTTGTGGATGTTGCTATTTTTGGTAGGTAGTTTCAAACTCCTACTTAACCTCATGAAAGAATAGTGGTTCGAGCATTAACTTCCTTACTTTCAAGTATGTATCAGAGATTGAAATGTGGCATAAGTGGCAAATGCATTTCCATATTCTGAATGCATTTATGCAAGTACTAGCAGATGGCAAGGAGGAGTCAGCAAGCAGATTCGAAAGCCTACTAAATATCTTAATTTAATATTCTTCTCCTCCCAGATGTCATCACCCATTTTCTTGTAATCTAAAATAGGAGGGATAAGCTCGTACATATTTTTTAGTTAATAGGTGTTAGGTTAGTTATCAGATTAGTAGGGAACTGTTTAATTAAATAGTTAGGCCTAAGAGCCTTTTAATATATATTAGAAATTTAGAAAATAGTTTAAAGGTTGCAGACATCAAGGAGAGTCTATCCGGGACTTTTTTAATTTAATCATTTTAGATAGCTTGGCTAAGATTTTTTTTTGTTTTCCTAAAATGTAGGAAAAACCAGCTTATTGTAATCTCTATATATTTGATCATTTGTAATAATAGGGGTGTGGGCTTTTGATGTCAAGACTTTACACTTTGTAATAGATTCTCTTATTTGATTTCTTATGAAAGCCTTATGGCTCTGGTTTGATAGAATTTTGTGTTTCCTGTATGGTTTTCTAGTATTTCCATATCTGTTTTATGCACATTTTCACAGTATTATAGAAGACCTGGGTAAGAATAGATTGTGTTTTAATCTCTCTGAAATCCCCTGCAGATTTGTAATTGTTCAAAGATTAGTATAGCTATCTGTTTGTCTGATCTAGCTCCTCTTTGAAATTGGTTATTGTTTGTACTTCTATTTTCTCCTGAATATGTTTTGTCGAGCTCTAGAAATCTTCTACATGCATCCAAATCTTCCTAGTTGTTAAGTAATCAGTCTGGTTTCTCAATTATTAGGAGTCTCCTTAAATTATTTCATCAAATTCTTATACAATTCAAGTCTTTCTGTTAGGCTGGAAGTTGACACGTTTAGAAGGGACCTTGTGAGAGAGGCGTTTAATCATAAATATGGATTTTCATTGATCGCCACCCACCCCAAAATTAAAACTATAAATTTGGCCATTGTGCTTCAAAGGTTGTTGTTCAGTGACATTTGAACAGCATTAAATAAAGCCTCGTAACACCTAAGGGAGCCCCGTCTTGTTCAAGGGCCATCTTGAACCTAAAGTCTGGTTGAGTTGGTTTCCTGGCGTAGTTTTTGTAGCGAAGGAATGCCTATGGTAAATAGGTACAACACTATCCAACTTTGTTCTTTTCTCCTTTGGAACATGTACATATGCATCAAATCCAAATACCCTCAGATCTGAAAGAGAAGGTTTCTTACTAGTCCTTACCTCTTCTGGAGTCATATCCTCAAATGTTGAAGAAGGTGATTTGTTGATGAGGTAACATGTAGTCACCAGCACCTTTGCCCAGAATTCTTGTCTTAACCTGGCACCACTGAGCATGCTTCTTTCCCTTTCCATCAACGTCTTTTTCATTCTTTCTGCAACTCCATTTTTCTCAGGTGTGTATGGAGTAGTCTTTTGTTGTGCTATACAACACTTATAAAAATCTTCAAATTCCTTATTCAAAACTCTCCACAATTATCTATCCTCAATGCCTTTATCTTCTTCTCCATCTGGTTTTCCACTAGAGCCTTAAATTCTATTAACCTGTCAAAGACTTCAAATTTCTTCCTGAGGAAATATATCCATGTATTCCTTGAAAATTCATCTATAAATGATACATAGTACACAAAATTTCCTAGTGATGGAACTGACACAGGTCCAAACACTTCATTATGCACAAGCTCTAATATTTATTTCGGCCTCTTACCACTAGACAGGAAACTCACCTGATTTTTCTTCCCATATACACAATTTTCATAGAAATCAAAATCCATAGAGCTATTAGACATACCTTCCACCATACCATTATGATGAAGTATTTGAAGGCCCTTCTCTCCATATGTCCAAGCCTTTGATGCCATATCATGGTCTTTTCTTGAGAGAACACTAGATTTTCTACTCCACTTTCAGTAACCACATAAATGTTGCACCCATCAATAACAGTGCTACCTTGAAGCTTGTACAGAGCTCCAATCCGAACTCCCCCCATCAATACCAGTGCTCCTCGAACCATCTTGCATGTATCTTTCTCGAACACTGTTTTTACATATGCATCATCCAACTTTCTTACATAAATCAAATTTCTGGCCAATGCAGGAATATGCAAAATATTTGGAAGTGTTCTAATCCTTCTACCTTGCAAATTCAAATTGAGTTTTCCACGACCAATGATTCTAGCCTTCCTTCCATCCCCTAAGAAGACATCGCCACCATCATATTTCTCATACTCATAGAACCACTCTCTATGGGGAGTGAAGTGAAAGGATGCACCTGATTCAATCAACCATGCCTCATGATCTACATGTGTGCTTGAAGAAGAAGAAGACAAGTACACATACCCAGCTTCATTTGAGGTGGTTTTCGCCTCTACAGAAGGAGAATCATCGGATCCCTTTCCTTTCTCAAGAGCTTTAGATTTATAGTCCCTTTTGTACTGACCTTCCTTTCTGCATTTCCAGCACACCTTTACAAGTTTTCCTGGAGATTGATATTTCCCTATGGATTTAGATCTCCCACTCGAGATTTTTTTTTTTTTTTTTTTTTTACCATCCTTGTACAAGTAAGGCATCATCATTCTGGTCCTCCATATTTTTATGTCTCATCTCTTCCAACAACAAGGATGAGACTATTTCATCAAACTGCAAGGAAGTTGCATTGCTACCTATTGCAGCGACTAGACTATCACATGAATCTGGTAGAGAAAACAACAAACTGATGCACTTATCTTCATCTAAAATTTTAATATCAACAGATAATAACTGACTTACCACAGTATTAAATGCATTCAAATTCTCTATCTTTGTATTTCAACCTCAGGTTATATAGCTTTTTCTGTAGGAATAATTTATTCACCAAAGACTTAGATTGGTACAAACTCCCTAACTTGTCCCATAAAGCCTTCGCCGAAGCTTCCCCTGATACATTCAACAATAATGAATCTTAGACACACAATCGTATTGTGCTCTTTTCCTTCTGATCCAACTTCGCCCAGTCTTCAACTAACAATGATGTTGGTTTAGTACCTACATCTACCATGATCCACTGATCTTTATCAACCAGTAGATCCTCCATCTTGAGTTTCCACAAATAAAAACTCTGACCATTAAATTTCTCAATATCTATCTTTCCACTACTCCCCATCTTCTTTCACCACAAGAATCGATCCTACAAATCTCCTACTGAACAGGTTCTACCACAGGCCCGAGAAAAACCCCTCAGCAACAAAGCATCCCCTTGAAGTCAAAATAACTCTGATACCAAATGTAGGTCTTAACCCTATACAAAAACTACCTACATACGAATTCTGAAAACATAAAATAAACAATGGAGAGAGAATAAGAAACATAAATAGATATACATAGAGATTTTCCCCTGGATCCCAAAACCAGGACTACCAGATTGATTTTTCATTATTTTCCTTTCAATGTTACAATACATATATATACATGTCAAAGCATACATTAACCCCAATCCACTAACCCTAGATTAGAACATAATTGTAACTTCCTCAATCGGATCTACAAAATACCATGGACAAAAAACCATCGTTCCCAAAACCATGTGCGAAATCTATGCACAAAAGCATAGGTAGTTCTGTCCACCTAATATAGGGTCTAAACAAAAATTCTCAGGGTGTTGCCCCGTACCTCGTATCCCGTGTATACCCCTCATGTGACCCCCCCTCGCATGGACTAGTCGTGGAAAGAAGATAACATAACCCAACAAGTGTTTCCTTAAGAAACAACTTGATAGGATCTCCACTCTATCATCTCTCTTTTTTTCTAGCCTGGGAAGTCACTTGGGTTGGAGAGATTGATCATTCTTAAGTGAAACTTTCTTGAGACCCAACTATTTGTACCTTGACCTTGTTGAGGACATGTACCGGGAAATAGTAAGAAGGAGATTTCTCTAATACCATTGATCCAAGTTTTACAAGGAATGAAATGAAAGGTAAGAAAGTAAATAAAAAACACACAAAGAGAAATATATTAGAGAACACAGTAATATTGTGAGAACTCAACTTCTATTAAATAAAAAAATATTGTAGAACATAAATTGGCTAGAATGCTGGTAGTTATCTTTGAAGAGAGAGAGAGATGGTGGATATACACATTCACAAAATATATGAGGCCAAAAGAATGGTCCTTTAAAATAAATAAATAACCATAGAGGTCTTGAACCCTAACCCTGCAAGATGAAACACCAACTTTCCCAAGGTGGTTAGTTGGTACATCAACTTCCCCAAGGTGCAAATTTTTCATACAATATCCATTTGGCATGCATAATAGCTTGTTGGAACAAAATATACAAGGAATAAAAAAATTGATTAGGGCCAAGGCATGCCATGGAAACCCATGTCCCCCTCGATTTCCATAAAACATCATTTAGGCCCTCAAAAGAGCCCCGAAAGTTTGGGACCAAAAAAAACATAAAAAATCTACCAAGAAGATAGAGAAACATTGAGTCATGGAAGAGGTGCATGACCACTGATATGCACCTAGATCTATATACCTATTAATTCTTGAGAAATTATACTATGATATAGGCCATTTTTAATGTAATTAATAGAATTTGGAATGTGTTTAATTCATTTAGTATGGTGCTTTCTATTATTTATTATTTGCATGTATGTTCAGATGATTTTCTTTAGTTGGAATAATAAAGGAAATCAAAATCAATGAGGAAGAGGAGAAAGGCCAAATGTTATTTGACAGTAAGGATGAAACAAAATAATTATATTTTTTATACATTTCAACACAAATTATGATAAGTTCAATTAGATTTTGCATACTAGTCATATAACCTTGGTTGCCAATTTGTCTTGCCTCCTCCTCCAAGCCAAGTTGATAACTTATTACATCTAATTAACCTAGTATTGTTGATATTCCTAATTCTCCTTAGAAGGTTGCTAACAATGGATGGAACACCGACCTTGTACCATTTCCCTCTGGCACTATACATTGGCCATCTATGCCTACAAACATTCCAACTATGTCTACTCTTGATGACATAATTCCTTCTACTGCTATTTTTGCTCATTCTCTTACCATACATATCATTCTCATGTTTTAAGAAAATCAAGGGACAATATCATTAAACAATCACAACTTTGATTCCTCTAAGTCTACCTCTACTCAATCAAGATTGAATAAGAAAGAAAAAGAAATGTTTCATTTCCAGATATGCATCCAGAAAATCATGTGAACTTCATTTTATGTTCTTATAGTTGGGCATTTAGAAAATTACATTTTTGGTGTGATGGAATGTATGTGCTACAATTTTTATGACTTAGATATTATATATTGATGGTATATTCAGAAACACCAGTAGCATGTAATATATGTTATTATGATGGTGCATATATTTACATTTTTGGCTTGATTATTTGTTGATTATGAATGGGAGTTACAAGGGTGAAAACATATATAGTTGATAAATATAAGAATTATAGTTGAACCCACTTATAGTTATTATTTTTTGTAACCCCTCATTTCCCTTAAAATATATTTACATATTCTTATGAAGTTAATAAACATATATCAGTTAAGAGGTAGACTACCATAATGATTTCCATAGAGATAAAATGGAGGAGAATTACAAATGGTGGAGAATTTTTTTTATGTGAAGTGGACATATTTAAAGATAGCAAAGAAAGATAGATTGGAATTATATGTAATATTCTTCAAGAATTTAATGATGCTTGACGATTACTTCACATGATCGAGTGTAGATCTTTTTATTTATTCCTTTCTTTGAACACCTGGATGCCATTGTATGAATCATTTTACATCTATGACTTTTGAGGATCTTCTCTGATCTTGACTCGTGCAGGAGTGTGAAAAGAAAAAATTTCAATTGTAGATTTTAAGTGTGTGTGTGCGTGAATATATATATTATATATATATATATATTAATATATATATATATATATATTAATATATTATATATATTTTATATTGTGTTGGTTACTTTCAAATTTTTGTCTTATTAGAGACATATAGTCGTTTATTGACTTATTGTACCATTTATTTTAGGTAATGATTCTTCTTGTCATTCATTCATTTTTTTGCTCTATTTTTTTTAATATAAAAAATTATATTATATATATAATTATATATAGATAATTCCTTATAAAATTCATATTTAAAGATCTAGGTCTTCAAGAAGTTTGTAAAATTAATAATGTTATAACCTAGGGTAATACTCTAACTATCTTTTCGAACCTTACCAAATTTGAGAATGTTACTTGAGAAGCATTAAAACTTCTAGTCATCAATAATTGATTTATTATTTTGGGGCTTTTGTAATGTTTTTGTATTCATTATGAAAAGCAATGGACTAAACATTACTTTAACGCAATACAATTTACATTTCCTTAGCTTTATCATTCTAATATGTTCTTCAATAAATTTGAATATGAGTCACATCCAAGATCATCTATGACTTTCGACAATCTACATTACCTTATGTAAAAAAAAACATATAATAATAAAGTTGAAGACCAAAAAAAATTTACAAAAACACTTCATGTATAGTTAAAAACACTTAAAAATAAACTCCAATATACAACAAAAAAATTTACAACAAATTTTTACTTTTACAAACTAAAACACTACGTATATAGTCAAAAGAACTTTCAAGAATAAAAAAAATTATACAACAAAAAAATTTATTACCACTTTATATGCCAAGAGTGTTGGACACAGATTGTCATTATGGCAATATTTGAGGAGCAAACAGAGCTATCGGAGGAGCCAATAGGAGCAGACAGAGCCACATATGTTTATGTCATATATATATGCCAAAGAAGAGGAGCACACAAAGCAGACAAAGGAAACAGAGAAACAGAACCATCAGAGAGCTTATATGCATGCGTTTAACATCAAACATAGCCATCAGAGCCACAAAGGAAGTAGACAAAGTTATCGGGAGCCATTGGGAGTAGGAATCAT
>APFE030512566.1:54868-73638 GCA_000404065.3 Pinus taeda
ATATATATATATATCCATTTACGTTATCGGACCTGTAAAACCCATGTATGCATGCTTTAACACTATCGGCGGGCAAACTATGCATCTATGACACATTAAACTATCGAGAGCGGTGATATGCCTCAAACTCATGTATTTACCCATCGGCAGCAAAAACCATGCATATATGTGTTTAACACTATTGGAGGTGCAAACGGAGGCCAAGGCATGTAAATAGGTAAATACACTATCGGAGGTGGAAATCAGACCTGAAATTTTATGAACGGGAACGTTGAGTTGTATCGAGTCCGGTACATAATATTATATCGCATTGGCACTACGAGAGCAACGTTAAAGTGTGTCAAGTGGACCATTGCAATCGCTGATAGTGATTATTGCATCGGCATTCGAAGCAGAGGTAATACAGTATTAAGTGGTCATTTCTTTGCGATCGCCAATAGCGATACATATATATATTCGCGGACCCAATGGAATATCACAACTGACTCAATGTATTATCGCGTCCATTGGTGGATCGGCTGTCGGCCATCAGCGGAGTCATGGGTCTGATATATAAAGGACCCTCGGGAGTCACGAATCGCCGATTGTGATTTAAGCGCGGACCCGATGCAGAAATAGATGAAGGTGTAATACACTCTGAAGTCTGCCCTTTAGTCTTTTTCAACTATTTCGCCCACGGTTCCTGTCTAATTGACTTTTTTGGCTTGTGCGGGGTTTTTAGGCTGAAAGGCCTATAATAACTGGACTGATGATCCAGGAGGCTGAACATCTATTAAATGGGGTGTATCAGGGCGATGAAGATTGCGATTGGGGCATAACGCCTCCATTAAACTAAAAATCTCTATGCATGCATGCAATCATTGTCAAAGGAGTGTTGTTACAGTTGTAACTGGGAAGATGTGTTCTCCATGGATTTTTGGACCTCTCTAATGAATCTCCGTGTCTTTAGAGATTCGATGAATTTGCACAGCGCAGAGGAAGCCACAATGACTAAGGAGGAAGACA
Source organism: Pinus taeda (assembly GCA_000404065.3). Taxonomy (NCBI): domain Eukaryota; kingdom Viridiplantae; phylum Streptophyta; class Pinopsida; order Pinales; family Pinaceae; genus Pinus; species Pinus taeda. Next base: position 55,874 of record APFE030512566.1, read on the forward strand.
AAGAGGTAGTGGTAAGAAGAAACGAAGAGACAGAGGCATGGGGAATGAATAAAATAGAAAACAAAGAACATGGAGGTGTTGTTGTTGTGAATAACCAGAGTGAGAGGCAGCAAAGGTAATAGAAGCAGCAAAGGCAGGAGAAAGGAGTGAAGGAGAACCTTACCAGAACAGAGATTAGGAGCATAACAGTTTATACCAGGGTTGGGTTGGAGCCCAAGAGGTTGGAGCCTCAGAACTAAACAAGATTGAAATCCTTGGGAGTTGGTGCTCCTAAGTGCAGAACCATTGCAAAATAGAGTTGGTGCTCTAGAGGTTGGAGCCTCACTGAAGTCCAAGTTGGAGCTTGGCAACTAATCAAAACCAGATATATACTTATATTGTATTTATTTCATTGCACTGTTTTGTGTTAATAAAAGCATTTATTATAGTTATCTACTTCTGTGTTTCATATCTATATCTATATATATATGTGTGTGTGTGTGTGTGTGTGTGTGTGTGTGTGTGTGCTTTTGGTAACAACAAGAACAACAAGAACAACAAAAAAATATTGATTCACCCCCCCCAGTATTTCCAACAATTGGTATCAAAGCAGGCTTCTTCATACTAGCCTAATAACTTGAAGAAGGATCTGCAGCCATGATGAGAAATCAGCAAGCATCAGGAAGACCTCCTCTGTTCAATGGAACTAACTTTTGTTTCTGGAAAAAGAGAATGACCTACTACTTAATGTCCCTTGGACCTTAAGTCTGGAATTTTGATCAAAATGGTATCATATGCCTACCACTCTTCCAACAGATCAAGATGAGAGGGAAGCCTACATTACAAATGCAAAGGCCTTAAAATCCATCACTAGTGGAATCATTGATTCTGAGTTCACAAAAGTCATGAATTGTGACTTTGCCAAAGAAATGTGGGACAAGCTAGTTGGCTTATATGATGGAGACTCAAAAGTCAAGAAGGCAAAGCTTCAAACTCATAGAAGACAATTTCAAAGCCCGAGGATGGAAGATGAAGAAGATATTGCAACATACCTCCTTCGAGTAGTTGAAGTGGTCAACTCCCTTAAAGGATTGGACGAAAAAATTGAGGAAAGGACCATTGTTCAAAAAGTATTAAGATCCCTTCCGGAAAGATTTGACTCTAAAATAAGTGCCATAGAAGAAGCAAAGGATCTAGATACCCTCAAGATGGATGAACTCCATGGAATCCTCACTACCTATGAGATGAGGAAAGATGGCCCAAGCTCCAAAGATGCAACATTCAATGCTTCAAAGTTAAATAAGGGGTAAGAAAGGAATGACTATAGTGATGAGTCCGATGTGGAATCCAAATTGGCTCAATTTGTACGAAAGCTGAAGAAAGGACCTAAGCTTAAAGGCAAGTACCCTCTTATCTATTTTAAGTGTGGAAAAATAGGTCATTATGCAGTAACATGTCCTCATAAACATGATAGTGATGATGAAGGAAATTCTAAAAGAATGGCACACAAAAATAAAGGGTTCTATAATAAGAACTTCTTCTCTAAGCAAGATGAGTCTGATGAGGATGAGTTTATGGTCATCAAAAAGAAATCAGATGAGGAAAGTGACCATGATGAAAGCCAAGAAATATTATTCATGGAATTCATAAATGATGATGACTCAGGGCTAGAAGGAAATGTAGATGAACTGTTAATTAGTGCCACTGAAGAAAATGAAGAACTACAGAATAAAATCATCTCTCTCAAAGTGGAAAACGAGGAAACAAGAAGGAGAGAATATCTCTTGGAAGCAAAGCTAAAAGAAAAAGAAGAGACTTGTGAAGAACATGAGACCAAAATAGTGTCTCTGAGAAAGGAGTTGGAGCAAATTAAAAAGGGTTGTAAAAGCTCTCAAATACTTGAGACTATTCTAAAAAGTCAAAAACCCCAACATGACAAGTCTGGAATAGGTTTTGAAGGAGAATCCTCAAGCACTAAGAGTAGTGTGAAAAGCTATGTCAATGTACTTTCCTGCAATCCAAAAGAAGAAAAAGTATGTTATCAAAAGCCCATCCTAGATCCGAAGAATGAAGAGAGAATTACTCTGAAGAAGAATGTGGAGTCGAATCATGGATACTACAACAAATACAAACTTGTACTCCACCAAGGGCCCATCTCAAATCCAAAGAATGAAGCGGGAGTAATTCCTAGGAAGGAAATTGACTCAAACTATGGCTACTTCAACAGGTACAAACCATCTTTCTTGGACATTGTTTTCACTGTAAAAATTTCGGTCATCAAGCCAGACATTGCATGGCCCACATAAGTGAAACACCTAAGCTAAAGGACTGAATAATCAATTCATATGCCCCCAATCGGCAGGGACAAATCAAAACCTTCAATTCATTTGATCCCTTAACCAAATTCGATCTGATTTTCTCATTCTGCTACAATAATGGACACTATGAACAAAACTGCCCACTCAAAGGAAGAAAGATGAGTAGGAAGAATTCCAACATGGATAAATGTGGCCTGGCTCTATATGCTCAAAATAATGGAAATCATTGGTTTGTGGATAGCGGTTGTTCCAGACACATGACAGGAGACAAAAGGAAGTTTGTCTCATTGAGAAAAAAGGAAGGAAATGTGTCTTTTGGAAGTGGATCTACTAGAATTGTGGGAAAAGGAACTATTACTCTGATCAATGGAAAAGGAAAAGCTCAAGTTGCTCTACTAGTAGATAGGCTCAAACACAATCTCCTGAGTGTCATCCAAATCTATGATCAAGGACATAAGGTTGTCTTCAGCACCAAAGACTGTGAAATAAGCAACTCTTCCTTAGGGGAACTTGTGGTGAAAGGGGTTAGAACACCAGACAACATTTACATTCTAAACAAGATTTAGGAAAGTAAATGCTACTTGAGTCAGACAGATGAAAGTTAGCTGTGGCACAAGCGACTTGGACATACAAGCTTCGAAAATCTACTCAATATCATCAAGATTAGAGCTCTACGAGACATCCCAAGGCTATTCAAACCAAATCAAGGAGTATGTGGTCCATGTTAACATGGAAATAAAACCAGAAACAACCACAAGACAAAGGAGCTCTCTACATCAAAGCCCTTGGAGATCATCCATGCTGATCTATGTGGACCAACTAGAAATCAGACACTCCAAGGAGAAAGGTACTTTGTGTTATTTGTTGATGACTATACTAGAATGATGTGGATATATTTTATAGAGTATAAATCAGAAACTTTTGAATGTTTTAAGAATCTAAAATCCCTTCTAGAAAATGAAAAAGATTCAAAAATTAAGTGCCTCAGAACAGACAGAGGGGGAGAATTCACATCAAACAAGTTTAGCAAGTTTTGTAATATTCATGGAATTAAAAGGGAATTCTATGTTGCCAGAACACCTCAGTAAAATGGGGTAGTTGAAATAAGAAACCGAATAGTCCAAGAAATGGCAAGAACAATGTTACTAGCAACAGACTTGCAGCCTAAATTCTAGAGAGAAGCAATAGGGACAGTTGTCTATACATTAAATAGAACTCAATTGAGACCAAACTATGAAAAAAATCCTTATGATTTATGGAAAGGAAGACCAACTTCAGTAAAGTACTTCAAGATCTTTGGAAGCAAGTGCTTCATAAAAATCAATGATGGCTCACTAGGAAAGTTTGATTCTCCGGTTGATGAGGGGATATTTCTTGGATACTCTACATGGAGCAAGGCTTACAAGTGCTACAATTTTCGACTGAATAAAATAGTGGAAAGCATTGATGTAAAGGTTTATAAAGGACTTCCAGAAAAAGAAATTGAAGAATATGAAGATGATATTTTCATTGAAGAAGAAGGACCTAAAGAAGAAGAACCTGAAGAAGAAGAAATAGATGAGGAAGAAGAAGAGGAGAAAGAACCACCTCATACCCGTTCAAAGATGAAGTTTATCGAGAAATATCATCCAGAAGAGCATATTATTAGCAATAGAGATGAAGGGATGCAAACCCGAAGAAGGGTGACCATTACACCAAATAGAAATGTTATTGCTCTTCTATCTATGACAGAACCAAAAACATTTGTAGAAGCAAGTAAGGATCCTCATTAGATAAAAGCCATGAAAGAAGAAATTTCCAAAATTGAGAAGAGCAAGACATGGGAGCTGGTACCTTGTCCAAAGGAAAAAAAAATAATAGGAACCAAATGGGTGTTCAAAAATAAAATGAATGAGGAAGGATAGGTTATTAGAAACAAGGCAAGTCTTGTCTGTAAAGGCTATTCACAAATTGAAGGAATTGACTTTGAAGAGACATTTGCACCAGTAGCCTGTATGGAAGGTATTAGGATGTTCTTGGCTTTTGCTTGCTCAAAAGGATTCAAAATATATCAAATGGACATGAAATCAACATTTCTAAATGGGGAACTCAAAGAAGAAGTTTACATGGAGCAACCAAAGGGTTTGATCTAACAGAAGGAAAGGACTTAGTCTGTAAATTGAAAAAGGCTTTATATGGGTTGAAACAAGCTCCTAGAGCTTGGAATGCAATATTGAATCACTATCTACAAAAACAAGGCTTCAAAAAGGGAGTGGCTGGAAGTAATCTATACATAAAGACAAATGAAGGTAAGTTACTAGTTACTCTTGTTTATGTCGATGATCTGATTTTTGCTAGTAATAATGATGAAATGAGCCATTAATTTTCTCAAAACATGTCAAAAGAGTTTGAGATGTCAATGATAGGAGAGTTGTCTCACTTCCTTGGACTTCAAGTATCTAAAACCAGAGCAGGATTATGTATATCTCAAACCAAATATCTAAAATACATGCTCAAAAAATATGGAATGGAGGATTGTGCACCCATGAGCACACCTATGACCACAAACTGCAAATTGAGCAAAGATGATGACTCCCCTCTAGTAGATGCAACTCATTACAGGTCAATGATTGGATCCCTTCTATACTTAACAACTAAAATACTAGACATAATGCAGGCAGTAGGAATGGTGGGAATATTTCAATATGCTCCCAAACAATCCCATTTATTAGCTGTAAAAAGAATTCTCATATATTTGAAATGAATTTCTAATTTCGGTCTTTGGTACCCAAAGAGCTCAACACTGACTGTAATTGCATACACCGATGTTGATTAGGCTGGAAGTATAGATGATTGGAAAAGTACTAGTGGAAATGCATTCTTCCTAGGAGATGTTTTAGTATCCTAGCTCAACAAAAAATAGTCATCCATATCATTATGCACAGGTGAAGCCGAGTATATTACTGCAACAGATTGTTGTACTCAAATACTATGGATGAAGGAAGCTCTAAAAGATGTCAACATATGTACAGATCAATTGATTACCATCTATTGTGACAACACAAGTGCTATCAGTCACAACAAAAATCCAGTAATGTAGTCAAGGGCCAAACACATACCATTCAAGTATCATTTACTCCATGAGAAAGTAGCTGAACAAAACATTGTCCTGGAGTATATTAGTACTAAGGAGCAGATAGCTGATATTTTCACAAAACCTCTTCCTCGAGAAGCATTTGAACGTCTATGTAAAAATTTGGGGGTTATCTCTTTATCATCACTCAAATTCATTCATAAAGATGTAGCAGGACAGGGGGAGCAGTTTGATAGGGGGAGTCTGTATGCATTCCTTTTCCATTGATGTCAAAGGGGGAGAGCAGAAGAATATTTCCATCAATAACAAAGGGGGAGATTGTTGGACACAGATTATCATTATGGTAATATTCGAGGAGCAAACAGAGCTATTGGAGGAGCCAAGAGGAGTAGATAGAGCCATATATGTATATGTCATATATATATGCCAAATAAGAGGAGAACACAGATCAGAAGAAGGAAATAGAGAAACAAAGCCATCAAAGAGCTTATATGCATGCATTTAACAGCAAACAGAGCCATTAGAGCTACGGAGGAAGAAGATAGAGTTATCGAGAGCCATCGAGAGCAAAACTCATATATCTATATATATATATATATATATATATATATATCCATTTACGTTATCGGGCCTGTAAAAGCCATGTATGCATGCTTTAACACTATCGGTAGAGTATATCCATTTACGTTATCGGGCCTGTAAAAGCCATGTATGCATGCTTTAACACTATCGGTAGAGAGAAAGCCCATATATATAGGCTTAACACTATCGGCAGGAAAACTATGCATCTATGGCACATTAGGCTATCAGGAGCTACAATATGCCTCAAACTCTTGTATTTACCATTGACAGAAAAAACCATGCATATATATGTTTAACACTATTGGAGGTGCAAATGGAGGCCAAGGCATGTACATAGGAAAATACACTATCGGAGGCAGAAAGCAGACCTGAAATTTTATGAATAGGAGCGTTGAGTTGTATCGGGTCCGACACATAATATTATATTGCATCGGCACAACCGGAGCGACATTATAGTGTGTCAAGTGGACCATTGCGATTGCCGATAGTGATTATCGCATCAACATTCAGAGCGGAGGTAATACAGTATTAAGAAGTCCTTTCTTTGCGATCGCTGATAGCGATATTATATATATTTGTATATATATATATATATATATAATATATATAATTATATATATATAATATGTCGACTCGAGGAATTATCACAACTGAATCAATGTAATTCACATCCAGTGGATCAGCCATCGGCCATTAGCGGAGTCATGGGTCCGATATATAAAGGACCCTCGGGAGTCACGAATCGCCAATTGCGATTTAAGTGTGGACCTGATGCAGAAATAGATGCGGGTGTAATACACCCTAAAGTCCGCCCTTTATTATTTTTCAACTGCTTCGCCCGCGGTTCCTGTGTAATTGAGTTTTTTGGCTTGCGCGTGGTTTTTAGGCTGAAAGGCCTATGATAACTGGACCGATGATTCAGGAGGTTGAATGTCTGTTAAATGGGGTGTATCAAGGCGATGGAGATTGCGAATGGGGCATAACGCCTCCATTAAACTAAAAAACTCTATGCATGCCTACAATCGTTGTCAAAGGATCGTTGTTACAGCTGTAATAGGGAAGATGTGTTCTCCATGGATTTTTTGATCTCTCTAATGAATCTACGTGTCCTCAGAGAGTCGGTGAATTTTCACAACGCAGAGGAAGCCACAACGACCAGGGAGGAAGACAAAGAGGCGGTGGTAAGTAGAAACGAAGAGACAGAGGCATGGGGAATGAATAAAATAGAAAAATAGTGAACATGGAGGTGTTGTTGTTGTGAATAACCAGAGTGAGAGGCAACAGAGGTAGTAGAAGCAGCAGAGGCAAGAGAATAGGAGTGAAAGAGAACCTCAACAAAACAGAGATCAACAACATAACAATTTATACCAGGGTTGGGTTGGAGCCCAAGAGGTTTGAGCCTCACTGGAGTCCAAGTAAAGAGGATTAACAAGTTTCCTCCCCCAAACTGCAAGTTTTCCTAGTTCATTTAGGTAATAAGTGAGCTCGTGGTTTTCTTATGACACAATTTGTCGAGGAGGAAATGGGTGCTTAACCTCTGCATGGCCATTGTGAAATCTTCTTTGAGGTTGCAATTTGAAGTCTTTCCCTTTTTTCTTTTTTATCTTTGTTATTCTTTATTCTAGGGGGAATAGGCCTACCTTGGTACCTATGGGTATAACTCTGTTGCTCCGAGACTGTTGTGGAGGGAATTGAAATGTTGGGAATTCTAAGAGGGGAGGATTTTGATCTCTAGATTTTCATTCTTAGTCTCGGTATTCATTATCTTTAAACAGGAGGGATTGTTTGTGTGTGGTTATAAAGGTACTTGAGACTGTAGTTATTTTTTTCCTCCAAATTCCAATATTTTTAAAATCTTTCAAGCCTGGGTTTGAGTTACATGTTTTTGAATGAAATTGGAGCTTTTGCTTTTGGTTGGGGGGGAGTTACTCTTTTTGTAGTAGTACTCATGGCCATATAACCCATAAATAGGAAAGGACAATCTCATCATTCCATGGTGAGAAAATTTAGTCATTCATCTACAATTTTCTTTTTTTTTTGGTCATGTTAGTGGTTTATTTTGTTGGGATAATGAAGATACTATCAGCCCTTTGTGTGCATTAATTATTTTGGGTTAATGAGTTATCAAGGTTGGACAAGGCCCAGGTCTCAAGGGAACTAGGTATAATTTATTGGAGAAGTAGTAGGAGATTGTAAAAATTCAATTATAGGTCTTCATATAATAATAATTTTACAAGATTGCTTCACTAGTATTGTGGGAAATAAAAAGTGGGTGGTTGTCCAACCACGGAATTGTCTATTCAAAATAATTTATTTTTTGGGGTTACTATGGGAAAATCATTGGAGGTTTTTACACATTACATGGTAGCCACATTGGAACTAATCAACTTCAGCCAAGATGTCATGTCGATGGGCTATAGTTTGAAGGGGGGCATCTTAATATTAGTAGAGGGACCAAAGAGGGAAATCACATAGGCCAATGGCTATAGGAATTTGCAAGTAAATACAAGATACTTACTCAAGATTGAATTCATAAGGAAATTGCTAGAACAGAGAGTGAGGCTCCATCCCACAGGTCCCCCAGTTCTAAAACTTAAATTTCCATTGAATTGGCCAACTAGATACCATATACAAGGAAAACTAGAGGGTTTTTCACCTAGTATATGCAAATTATATATTTATACTAGCAAATGAATTTTATTTTGTGGTGCACATTATTTTATAGGTAAGAGAATAGGGATGATGTCCTCCACTGGAGCACTTGTAAAGTTTCTTGAACGCCATGGATCATAGATTGGTGTGGATTAAAAAACACATTGGCCTACCTCCTATGGGTAGCACAACTTAGGAGAAGGCCAGAGAACCTATTAGGATTGTAGTTTTTTATTTGGATTCCTTATAATAACATCTTATGAAATTGCTTCACATGTGTTTTGTTGTTACTCTTTGTTGTCAGTATATCTCAAGAATGTACAAGGGATATAACAAATTCCTTGTATTAGTTTTTTTTATTTTTTGGAATCTCAGTCCTCCCTAAGGGGATTCTTTTTTGGTTATGGTTAGATATCCCTAGTGAGAGACTAACATCATCTATCTATCTCATTATGTAATCTCCTGATTCTCCAGTTAATTAAATATTGACCTTACAAAAAAAAGATAAACCAATAAAATAATAAAACAAAGTTTAAAGATGATCAGTATCAAAAAAATCATAATAATTAAATCACTCATATTTAAGATATAATTATGATTTCTAAATCATAAATGCACATTAATACATTGAAAAATATATGTTATTAATTTTAAATAATATATTAATCTTTAACAATCCAACATTCTTTTAAAAATACAAAAATTAAATAATATGAAAACATTCATACTCCATTAATACTTATTGTAATTATGTTGATGATGCTAGAAATTCGTTAACCAAGGGGTCTTCCTAATGTGAAGTCCCAATTATACCTCACACTATTTAGAATAGGAGACTCATCAGAAATATCGTCTCAATTTCCATGCATTCTTAAATATATTCTTTGGCTCTAACTATCAGCTACAGAGAGGAGTGAAAATGTGCCTTCGAAAAGAAATGGGCGTGTGCCTGGTGAATGTTCAATCGCATGTGTGTAAAATTTATTTCACTACAGAGGGGAGGGACAGTGAGCCTCTAAGAGAGAGATAGTAGTACCAGCCTACTAGAGACACACATGAGCAAGAAGGGTCTATACAACATCAAGTGGAATAATCCACAAGGATGTGACAGTGATTGAAACCAATATGACAAAGAAGATTTTTCTAATATCCATTGGAATAGTCCACGAGGATGCAACAACAAAAATAGAATTACATCACATTCGAAATTATATGATAAGTACCAAAATAAATGAAATAGTTCAACTAATTTAGCACAGATGAAAGCAAACATGAATTACAAACATTCACATAATAGTCTTACAAATATTCGTAATCCATGCCTTAAGAGTGTTTTGGCCCATAGAGCTTCTTATATTAAGTAAAAGTTCCAAGACACATATATACAATGAATGCCACTAGCTCCAGTAGTGGAGCATTGGAGCCACTCCTTGTTATTAAAAGGAACTATATTATCTCTCTAATGACTTGTGGGAGGATCCAAGGTAAAAATTCCTTTGCTCATATAATGACAATGTATATATAACCAAGGGGTGACGCTTCACCCTCCTTGTGACTATTTGACTACCCTCACGATTGTTTGACTTCCTATAATTTTTTGACTTAAATGACTCTTCATATTCCATGTGTGTCCTTTAGACTTCCACTTTATAATACATTTCAAATAGGTAATTCCATAATCCATAATAATGATGTGGCATATGATGACTTGTGACAAGACATGACATGACACTAATGACATGCACTGCATGATGATGTGGCAGTGCCAAGTTTTCCTTCTTGTTTCTTCTTTCTTTGTGTCTTCTTGAACATATGGTACATGTTCTTGTTCTTCCTCCTCCTTATGACTTGAAGATGAGCATTCTTTCAAGTGATCTTCATCTTCATCTTCTATTAGAGCTCGATGTTCCTTCGTCTTCTCGCTTGTTGATAATATTATCTCTTCATCTCATCTATGTCTTCTAGTATGTCCTCCTTCTCCATATCATTCTTTATCATCTTGCAATATCATGATAGAGTTCATGTATTTGTAATTCACTCATGACAAGACGATATCAATATAATAAGTCCCTAGCCTAAGATGGTGCACATTGATCCACTCACTTAGCCAAAGTTAGATGATAGGATGGGAAAGAGGCTTAGTGACTTTGCAACTACACAACTCAGGAAGTCAAGGGTGAAGCTTGAGCCTTGAAACTACATAGTGTGTATTTTATGAAGGATTGAGTAAGAAATTTTTGTAATCTGGAAGCTCTGTGTGACAGGCTGAGGGGATGGGCACTAGATTAGCCTATTGTGCAGTTCTAGAGGAGAGAGGAACCTAAGTGATTACACAATTTCATATTTCAAGAGCTCAGGGTTGAGGCTTGAGCCCTGAAACTATACAGTGCACTATTCATGCTAGGCTAAGGGAGAAAATTATGAAGTTCTGGAAGCCAGTAAGACAAGTTGAGGGGATGGGTACTAGATGAACACACTGCAACATTTCGAGAGGCAGAGGAGGTTGGGCTACTCCATAATTAAACAGATAAGGAGCTAAAGGGATGATCTTGAGGCTAAATATTGTGAACTGTGATGAGCCTCATTATTGCAACAAGAATGTTGCAACTCCCAAGGCTACCAACTTAAATTATCAACCCAGGGTTCATACAAACGTAAGAGGTGTCGACACTATATGTGCAACATACAATGTGTCACTTTTTCATTGATCTGATGTAATAGAGTGAATATCATGAAATCAAAGCCTAGAATAGTTATAGAAATGAAAATTTTACTTTGAAAATAAATTAATCCTAGGTAAGAACAACAATTTGTAATTGAAATTCTAAGAACATGAATTCAAATAAATAGGCCTAATCTACTTTGTAAAAAGGCATGTCCTAATTGTTGTTTATTATTCCTAAATCATGGATTTAGAGCCTAGGGTTTATGATTCAATCCTAAGAGACAGAAACCAAGCTTTTGGATCAAATATGGTCAAGTTTACACGTGCTACAAGAGTGCTACAGGAGGTTGCTATAGGCGAAATAGAATTTCTACAGGCGAAACAGAATTGCTATAGGAGGAGATAATTCACCGAATGACCATGTAAATCAAATGAAAATGGGATGGGAGTTTTTTTTATTAATTAGGATGTATTAGGACACCATTCCAAGTGGAATCACTCTAAAATATCCTTGTTAACACGAGATAAAAAATAGTAGAAAATTACTACTCTAAAAACTAGAAATTCAAGAACTAGTGAGCTAGTTAACCTATCAAACTCCTAACCCGATCAAGTGAAAATGCATTGGGGTAAATTTTTTCATTAACTTGAATTTCTTATGATATAATATAAGTGGAATTAAATCAATTGAATCTCACTAACATGTTCTAAAAAATAGTAGAAAAATACTACTTTATGCTACAAGGGACTTCCAGAAATTCTAGATTTGTGAACTAGTAAACCAATCCAAGTAGCTTAATGATGAATATGACTTTTAAAAGATATTATAAGGATGCATATTTCTTTTGAATCTGTAAATAACCTAAAAAATAACTCACTTCAATCATTTATCCCAATCCTACAACAAAAAAAGCATCAATAGTAAATGCAGAAATAGAAAAAACAAGAATAAGAGATGCATGTGAATAAGTAGTGAAAAGTAGAAAAGAAAAGCATACAAAAGGGCTATGAGGCTCCTAGGATGGCCAAACCCAAGGATAACTAGAGTCCTATCAAGGATACCAATCTTTAGAAGTTAAAAATGGCACCAAACTTCATTATTTGAATCAATCCAAGTACATCTTTGCTAGAAATGAAAGTGGAGTTGCAAAAATACAAGTTTTCTCCAGAAGAAGACTAAGAGATACATCTCCCTAGAGGAAAATTAGAATTGGTACTTATAAAAAATGACGAGGAAGCATTATCCCTGAAATGAGGAATCTTTCCCCTCCAAAATCCTTCAAATAGTGGATTTGGTTCCCAACACTAGGAATCTGCATTAAATTAATGATAGGGAACACATTCCTAGATTTTCTCAATCACTGGAGCTCCAAGATTTTTCAATGATTTCATGACATTTTGTTCATTTATTATCCAATATTTATCCTCTTATAGTAGGGATAAAGTCCCAATATTATCTCCTCCTCGAAATCTTCATAATCTGCCCAATATTCTCACAATATTCTACAAAAATAAATAATATGAGGCACAAATATGTAAATATCTCTAAACCTTCATAATGAACATATTAAAGATAAAACAACATTATTAAGTGTATAAGGAGACGTTTAATATAGCCTCCATGTGCCCAAGAAATGTTATATGGGCTTTAATTTGTGTCTAATTTGGAGGCCCATCATACCCTCAACTGAAATTGTTGCTCATTCTCTGAGCAACCTATTCATCCTTCTCGCCATGTGGTTCTTCATGTATGCTGGCATATTTCATTCTTTGTTTGTTGTTCCATGTGTTTCTCCTCCTGTTTCTCTTCTTGCTACTCTTCTATTTGCATTTCTTCCCCTATCTCAACTTCCCATGGAACTTCTAACGCAAGTTTAGGTTGCTTATTTCTCTCAAGTGATTCTTCAATTGTAATGGTTTCAATTTGTGAGGGAAACACATTTCTTTGGTTTTTCTTCTTGGTATTCCTTTGGAACTTCTCTTTGTGAAAATAAGTATTTCATGGCATCCATTACCTTATTACTAATGTCATTCTCATTGAAGTCCAAGCCTCTTACTGTTGATACAAATTGTTGGGCATGATACATCATATTATCCATCAAATTCTTATGAACACCTTTGATTAGAAATATAAATTCTCTTTGCTCATTAAATTTTGGAATTGAAAACACTTAATAGAGATATGTTTCTTCTTACAAAGGCAGAAATGATGGTCAATAAACTAAATTAAAACAAAGGAATGGTGTGATGACCAAACTAGTGACTTGGATACCTTTCACCCTTGGAGAATTTACAATGTATGTAGCAAATTCATTGCAGCTCTGTTCTGTTTATTTTTACCTTGTAGCAATAAATTAATCATTATCCAACACCCTAGTAGCAATTTTTTTCTCTTGTAACCCTCTGTTAACTTCTTGTAGCAATCCTTCTATCTCTCATAGTATCTTTGTTCCCTTCTATAGCAAATATGTTCTTCCTATAGTAGTTTTGTTCCTCTTGTAGAAGCTTTGTTTTCTCATGTAGTATCAAACCCAAATCCTGTAGCAATTATTCCTTGCATTCCAAGAGGTGGTGGGTACACCTCTTTATTCTTTTTTTTTAATTTTTCTATTGTTTTTTCATTATTTTTTTATTTTTCAAATTTTTCTCTCTTTTTTCATAGCATGCAAAATAAAACCAAAGTACTTTGAGTTAACTGAGTTGACCCTCACTTACCCCTTCACATTCCTTGTCCTCCATCACTACTAAATGATTACAACCCACTTTCTCAAGTCCTATTCACTCTTTTCTTCTTCCTCTTCCACACATGTGGGCGTGTTGGTGGAAAGGTGAAGTTATTATCTAGATAAGGATAATGTTGCTCTGCTATTCATTTTGACTATAAAAAAACTTTTTCCTTAGAACACCTATAACTTTTTTCAAGCTAAAATAAGTTCAGAGAAAAGTTTTAAAGGATTTCATACTTGAGCCTTACCCTAGGTTTGTTTTTTTAGGTGATTTTAGATCCAAAGACTATGTTGTAGGTGTTGCATGGTGGCCTAGTTCATCATTGATGCATGTTGTCAAAGGTTTCTTGTTGATGTGTTGATACTTTGATGGCTGCATGGTAGAACTGGACATGAGTGAGGATGCTCTTGAACATATTCTGAGAGTTCATTACCTTTGTATGTTGCTTCAGGAAAAATGGTTGATTTGGATCCTCCTTGTGGTGTTATCTTCTCATGCTTTCTACTTTGTGCATTGGCTCTATCTTGGAAATATTTTTTTACATGTACTTGACTGATAAAGGCTTATCAACATAGGTTTCTTTTATAGTGTAGAAAGTTCTATTGTTGGAGATGAACAATGATTTTGTAGCAATCTATAGAGGTCCTATAGTTTCCCAACATTTGAGGCAATGACTCTCCAATGTCTGAATGAGGATTGGTTCTTCATTCTAGTGCTCTCAATTGTGGTCTTGTAAGGTAATTTCAGGTTGCTACATGGATGTATTTCTTCCTGTAGCAGTCAGAAAAACCCTTCTATAACAACAATATCCTTTAGATAATGCTTCCAAAAACACTAATAATTCATGATCAATCTATGGACAAGGATCAAAAACCTTGGTTATGGTGAAAGTAGTGATGGAAAGGGTGAAAATGGGGATTTTTCATGGACATAGATAAATTTTTGGATGGAGAAGTGAAAAAATGGTGTGGAGGATGGATGATGGAGGTGCGATAGACTTATTTCTTCATTCCCCAAAGGAAAACATAGGATTTTACCACGCTCTCTCTCTATGTCAATGGCACTCTTGTAGAAATTATGGTTGCTCTTGTAGCATTTCAGGACAGACTCTTGTAGCAGACTTATTTTATCCATAACTCTTAAATAGTAGACTAGATTGACCTAAAATTTCTGAGAATGTTGCCATCATCCCTATGCATCTCCCCACAAAACATCTAGCCCAACAGATGCATGAATATTGAGAAACATTAAAAATGGTTGTTGGCGATGGAGGTCGATTTCTTGAAACATGTACAATTGAGTTTGCTGAAATTTCTTGAGCATGTTACCATCATCCATATGCATCTCCCCATAAAACATCTCGGCCAATGGATGCATGGTTTTCGATATATACTAAAAACAAATTATGCCCTAAGTATTTTTGCCTCTTGTAGGAAAACAAAACCCTCCTGTAGCATTTAGGACATCGAGGAAAATGAAGGGGAAAAGATTGGAAATTATGGGTGCATGTTGTAAATGGATGAGGGTTATGGATTGGCATGGCCTTGGTCCTATTGGAGCATCCGAGCAAAGGAGGAGAAATTCCAATTTTGACTTCCTTTGATTAGATCTTTGACCAACTTTTTCTTTTGGTGCTAACTTGTTTTTGTTGCTTACAAAGTTTGGAGAGCACCAACATTCATCAAAGAGATATACATGGAGAAAATATTGTTTTCATTTTTTCATTCTTTTTCTTTTAGGCCTACTAGTTTCCTAATGAGGTTTTCAACTAGTAGGTCTTCCTAGGCACTTCAAAGGAGGTTTTCACCTAGGATCTTTTCTTTTTCTTTTTTTTCCTTTTTTTCCAACTCATAGACTACCTCATGGAGGTTAAATAAATGAGCCATTCTCAGGTGAATCAAAGGAGTTTTTCAGTTGAGATTTTATTTTTTCCTCTTATTTTTCATTTTTTATATCTTTTTTCTATCCTACTCTAATTGAGAAAACAAAATTTCTCTCAGGTATAGGAATACTTCCAATGAAGCCATTTTCACATCAAGATGACAAATAAAATCATATGTAAGATCAGAATATAGTCTTTGATATGTACCTGAATATGAGAGACCAACTTCTTTGATCGAGGTGAGATCAAGAATTGTTGAATAAGAGTGTGTTATTGCAACTTAATGATTGTATGGAACCATATTTCAATATAGTTGTGATGCCCTTGGTCTATGTTCTCTTCTATCGTGACATTCAAATATTCCTCTTTTCACAGATTATTCTCTTGAACACATGGAGGATCTGATGGTAAACATGAGGGAACTTTCTCAATCTCTGATTTTGATGTCTACTCTTCATCAAGTGCAGCCCATGATTCTCTACTATTCTAATTTGAATATTCTTTTTCTAAATGTTGTCTTTCAATGACATCAATAGAATATCATTTTTGCAATACTCTTCCCCAATTAAGATGAATACCATTGAGATAAAGAGGAGATGTTAGCAAGTGTTGTACCTCAACATTGTAAGTAGGTTGAGCTACTTCCTTGTGTGGGTTTGGAAACGGTGGTATAGGTAGTTGAGTGGGAGTGGATCTTTGAGATGGATGTGGTTGGGGTTATGGTTGTGATGGAGGTGGATGGTAGGGATAACATGGAATTGGGTATGGAGGTTATTAACGATATTATGGATTTCTCCCAGAAGGTCCTTTCCAACCTTGTTTCCAAGATTGGTTTTGGGGTTTAGATGGCCAAGGTTTCTAAGGAAAGGGTGTGTTCCAATTACTTTGAAATGGTTATGCATAACCTTGAAATTCTAAATTAGGTTCTTGCATAATACTTGGTTGACTAGGCTTCCATGGTCCTCTTGGAGTTGCATAACATAGCTTATTTGGTGATTGACTAGCTCCATTGTCCTCTTGGTAAACTTCCTTCAACCTTGGTAATGATGGGAAATATTTAATAACATGTGATTTTGCATGGACACCACAAATATTAACATATTATTTTTCTTCATCTTGTGTTCTTAACATTTCTACTTGTTCGCTTAGATTGCAAAGAATTTCTATTTTAAAGTTATCAAACAAATTTCCATGTTTAACTTGACTTATCGATATTAATGTTGATTTAATTACTCTATCCCTTCCTCTTGATATGCATTTGCATGTTTCGCAAATTTCTTCAAATGATAATTGGTATACATCACCTATACTCATAAGATCAAGGAGATCAATCGACCCATCCCTAATTGTTCTAAGTAAGAGGGTTTTTAGTGTGACAAATCTTAAATGGTGTAATTTTTCCCTCTTAACATTATAAATGAACCTCTCTATTAGATCCTCAAGGGTCTCATCTTCTTTTTTATTCATTCTAAATATTTATTCTTTAAGATCATGATCTTTATATGTTTCTAGAAATATATTTTGCATATCATTACATGATCTTATTGAATTAGTCCCTAAACACATGAACCATTTAAGAGCTCTATCCTTCAATGTTGCTAGAAACAATCTCCATTTTTGAGTGTTTAATAAGTAACCATAATATTTACAAACAATTTCAAATTCAAATATAAATGTTTCTGGATCCTCTAACCTCATACCATCGAATTTGGGAAATAAATATGGAGGGATGTTGTTCATACAAACACTGCTATCAGTATCTTGAATGGGAAATCCAATAGGATCTTCCTCATTGTCATCATCTCCATCCATTTATCCTACCTTCTTTGTCACCTCTTCTTCTTCTACCTGTGAAAATGGATGGTGGTGTGGTTCTTATTACACCAC
>APFE030512566.1:74282-101140 GCA_000404065.3 Pinus taeda
TTCGTGTCGGAGAAGTATTTTTTATTTTTTATTTTTAATAAGAATGCTAATGAATTGTAATTTTTTGTTCTTGAAATGAAAGATGCCTAATGCAATTTTTTGTTTTTGTAGAAAGTAAAAAGAAATGAATCCTCTAGGGAAGAAAAAAATGCATACTTTGACACCTCCCTAGAAATGGTGCCAAAAAGTGATGAGCCTCAGTATTGCAACAAGAATGTTGCAACTCCCAAGGTTACCAACTTAAATTATCAACCTGGGGTTCGTACAAACTTAAGAGGTGTTGGCACTATATGTGCAACATAGAATGTGTCATTATTTCATTGATATGATGTAATGGAGTGAATGTCATGAGATCAAATCCTAAAATAATTGCATAAATGAAAATTTTACTTTGAAAATAAATTAATCCTAGGTAAGAACAACAATTTGTAATTAAAATCCTAAGACCGTGAATTCAAATAAATAGGCCTAATCTACTTTGTAAAAAGGCATGATCCTAATTGGTGCTTATTATTCCTCAATCGTGGATTTAGAGCCTACGGTTTATGATTCAATCCTAAGAGACAAAAACCAAGCTTTTGGAGAAAATTGGGTCAAGTTTACACGTGCTACAGGAGGTTGCTACAAGTGAAACATAATTGCTACAAGCGAAACAAAAATACTATAGGAGGAGATAATTCACCAAATGATGGAGTAAATAAATGCAAATGGAATGGAATTCTTTTTTATTAATTAAGATGTATTAGGACTCCATTCCAAGTGGAATCACTCAAAATACCCGTGTTAAAGTGTGCTAAAAATAGTAGAAAATTAGTACTCTAAAAACTAGAAATTCAAGAACTAATGAGCTAGTTAACTTATCAAATTCTAAACCTAATCAAGTGCAAATGCATCAGGGTAAAAAAATTTTTAACTTTAATGTTTTTTTGACCTAATAAAAGTGGAATCAACTCAATTGAATCTCATTAACATGTTCTAAAGAATAACAGAAAATGACTACTTTTTGCTACAAGGGGCTTCCATAAATTCTAGATTTGTGAACTAGTAAACCAATCCAAGTAGCTTAATGATGAATATGAATTTTAAAAGATATTATAAGGATGCATAATTCTTGTGACTCTATAAATATCCTGAAAAAAAACTCATTTCAATTATTTAACCCAATCCTACTGAAAAAGAAGCATCAATACTAAATGCAGAAATAGGAAAAACAAGAATAAGAGATGCATGTGAATAATAAGTGAAATGAAGAAAATAAAATTATACAAAAGGGCCCTGAGGCTCCTAGGATAGCCAAGACCAAGGATACTCAGATTCCTATGAAGGATACCAAGATTTAGAAGCTAAAAACTACACCAAACTTCATTATTGAATCAATCCAAGTACATCCCAGTTAGAAATGAAAGGGGAGCTAAAAATACAAGTTTTCTGCACAAGAAGACTAAGTAATATATCTCCTTAGAGGAAAATTCGAATTGGTACTTATAAAAAATGATGAGGAAGCATTATCCTTGGAAGGAGGAATCTTTCCCTTCCAAAATCCATCAAATATTGGATATGGTTCCCAACACTAGGAATCTGCATTAAATGGCAGGGAACACATTCCTAGATTTTCTCAAACACTAGAGCTCTAGAATTTGTCAATGATTTCATGATATTTTTGTGCATTTATTATAAAATTTTGATCCTCATGTAGTAGGGAGAAAGTCCCTATATTATATCCTCCTCCAAATCTTCCTAATATTCCCAATATTCTCACAATATTCTACAAAAATAAATAATATTAGGCACAAATATGCAATTATCTCTAAACCTTCCTAATGAACATATTGGAGCTCAAAAATCATTATTAATTGTAGAAGGAGTGGTTTAATATAGCCTTAATGTGCCTAAGAAAGGTTAGATGGGCTTGTTGACAGTGTTGGACCCGCTAACATTCAGGGGATCTCCCCGATATGAAGTCCCAACTAGACCTCACACTGTTTGATGTGGGAGTCTCATTCGGTATGATGGCCCAGTTGCTATTGTCTTAAGGATTTGCGTCAAATCTTGGTTGTCACCACACTAAGGAGAGTGGTTTGCTTTGTCTTCAAGAAGTTAGGTTTGCATGCCTGGTGAGTGTAAGTGTACTTGTGTCAATGGTTCTTTCACTGTGAGGGGAAAAAGGTGAAGGTGAGTTCTAGGTTGAAAGGGATCAGTCCCAACTCGGCTAGGAGCACACACAACACAAAGGACATACAAAGCTTCCGGTGGAGCAGTCCACTCGGATGTGGCAGTCACAACATACAAGGTAATATAACACGTACAACACTCACGGATTAGTCTGAGACAAGTGCAATGGTTGTTATAGCAAGGTTCATGTGAAAGGTCTATCAGATGTCCGACAGAGCAGTCGACACAGACGGGACAACATTAAAAACATATACAACACATTTCCATTAATAGATTATGCATTACAACAAATGAATCAGTTCAAACGTAGAACACACGGTTAAAGCAACATGCATACAAGAGTTAAAGATCAATCTTACAACAAATACAATACATGTGTGAAAATGTGTTGGCATGTTGACAGGCTTCTGAATTAAGTAAAATTTCCAAGACATATCGTTACACCATACATCACTAACATTGTCAGTGGAGAGTTGGAGCCACTACTTTCTCCCCAAAGAAAATATTATAGACTCTCTTGGCTATGTGGGAGGAGCTGAGGTGAAAATTCCTTCATGTACAAATGAGGGGGGTATTTACAGCCAAGGGTGAAACTAACCCTTTCGGTTATTTGACTACCCTCATGACCGTTCGACTTCCATGAATTTCTGACTTACATGATTCTATGTTCAACAAGTGGGTCTCTTGGACTTCCATGTTACATTACATTGATTGACCATAAGCCCATAGTGGAGATGTGGGAAACATGACTTATGACTTGAATTGACATGACTTGACAAGACAATGCTAGTACATTTGTGCTTTTGTTGGAGTGCATGTCGAGCTATAGTGTTGCTAAGTGATGGATGTCTTCATGGTGTATCATAGCTTCACCTCCACATGGCGAAGTGAGTGGAATCTTTGATGGTCCTTGGTTCGCTTGATGAAGCTCTAGCATGTTGTTCCTTGCTTTCATTTTGGAAGGCTTGACAGGCTCACTTGTTCATGAAGGTGCATATTTGTCGCGTTCGTCCACTTCACATGCTTCATTCATTTGTCGGCTTCACATGCTTCATTTGTTCATCCGTTTGTGAACCTGTCCATCTGCATGTGCTTCCTTCGTTCATCTCGTTCGTCGTCTTGACATGTTTGTGGGTGAACGTGTACCTGCAGTCACTCATGAAGAGATGACATCAAATCCAAAACCTCTTAGTCTATCATGACACATTATCATTCGGATGTGAGTGACTGGTAGAGGAAGCAAGATTGTGATGTGGGATGATGGCTCCAGGAAACTGCTGATGAAAACAATGCAAGAGTCACTAAGAGATGGAGACAGGAGATCTGAGTTGATAGTGACTAACTGTAAGGTCTAGCTCGGATGGGAGGCAAAATTTCACTAATTTTGGGAGGAACAGTTTGGGCTGCTAAAAGGCAAGGCAACCATGCTCTGTGAATTTTTTGGAATGAACAGTCAGCAGGGGCTAGACAACCAATTTTGTGCAATTTAACAGAGGAACGTGTCGAGCTACATGAGGGGTCAGCAAGCAGGGATTGCGCAATGTTTTTGGGGAACTACGTGGGAGACTGCCAACCAGATCTGTGCAATTCCTAGAGGGACCTGCCAATTGGCTGTTGTGGTCACTCCCTACCAGATATACACAATTCTGAGAGGGAACTGCTAGTTGGATGTTGGGGTCACTGGCAGCTATATCTGTGCAATTCCCAAAGGGAGCTTCCAATTGGCTAGTAAGATCACTAGCAGCCAGATTTGTGCAACTCACAGAGGGAACCACCAGTTCGCTACTGGGGTCACTGGTAGCCAGATCTGTGCAATTCCTAGAGGGAATCGCTAGTTGACTGCTTAGTCTCTAGCAGCAGAAAATACACAATTCCTGTAGTGAGCAAGGAGTCTACTGTTAGGAGCTACTGGCTGGGAGAACTACATTAAGGCTGAGAGGCCGACTTGCTGATCATCTCTATGGAATTTCTGAGATGAGCTGAATGATGGGCAGTGAGAGGCCTGTGCATGAACACTGCACAATTTCTGAGATGAACAGCCAGTCAACTGTCCGGGTGGCCAGCATCAGTGTTGATTAAAATGCTTGCAGGCAGCACAACTTGAAAGAACTAGCTTGGTTCTTCTGTGTTGTTCTGGTTGACAGTCGATGGAGTCGAAACAAGGGTAATGGTCCAGCTATCAGTGAAGATTCTGGTCGTCATAACTTCAGAAAAAATGACTAAGTGTGTGAACAGTCAAAATATGCATAGGTGATCATACAAACATACACTCGCATGACTTGACAAAAAAACGACCAAACCATCTGGATACACATGTTAAACATGACTGACCGATGGTGCAAGAGACAAGTGTGACACTCGTGATTGATATTTCATGATCAAGATGACGCTTCCATGACAATGAATGTGGATTCGTGTGCGAGTGAAATATATGCTTTCATGGCGAACACATCAAACATATACGAAGCAAATACTTTGAGCATAATTAGAAAACAGTCGCAAGCGTGACTTAGACATCAACATGCACAGCCTTGAGTGCAGTAAACAAGGAAGGAAAATGTAAATACTAATAGGAGCTCATAGAGTGAACTTGAGTGTGTGTAGTCATCAAGTGAAACTCTCCAAGGGAGGATCCAAAATTAGTGTAGGCCAAAATTTTGGAGGGTGGTTGTAGCTACTACAACACTTGGTGACACACTGGTAGAACTCCAGCTTTTGTATTTTTGTTCATTGCTAGCACATGGCCTTGGTCTTTTAGAAAGTATTGAATCATTATGCAGGTTACTTCAGTTTCCCCACTTACCCATGGACATACATGGTTCACCCTTTTCCAACTTAGTCAAACACAATCAAAAGTTTAGCTTAGATCTTAGTGTTTCAAATTTGGGAAGGGTAGTTTAGTTCACGAGTTGAAGATTTTCAGAGTATAAGTTTTCATCTCTGGTGTTGCTCTACTGCTAGCAGACCTAGAAAATACCTTGCTCCATTGCCAGTGAGCCTAGTTAGTACTCTGGTGGAGTTGCATGCTTCACCTCTTTGCGCAGGAAGCCTTTATATTCTTTTTCCTTTGTATTTTTTAAGAGAACTATGCATAGGCACTTATTTAGTTTTGGGGCAGAAGAGGGATCCCGACTTATTGAGAGAAAAAGAGGTTGTTCCTTCAGAGAAGCATGTAAGACCTCTGACAGAGGTTTGCTTATTTAGATTTTTCCCCTTCTTCATTTCTACTAATTGGATTAGCTTCAACACACAGAGCAGAAGGTTGAGTACAGACATGGGGCTTCCCAGTGTGGACACAGGTTCATGGTTGGACCAAAGCTTCCCTTACAAATGGTTCTTATTTTCCGTCAAGACTTCATCGGCTGAAGGTTGTAACCAAGCACAGAGAAAATGGACATAATACTAGCCAAGTTCTGTAGTGTCACAAGTCTCTTTGAATTTCAGCCACATGCTCTATTCAAAATCTAGAACGTAGTAGTTAGTAGCACTTATTTTCGGAAACAAAAATAGTAATATATCAACAAACAAAATGCACGTGAACAAAAATTGTAATCAAAATAAAACAAAGCAAAACCAAAGATAATAAGCAAAACAAATCAAATGAAACAACAAGTAGCAAGAAAACTATCCACATGGCACAAGCACGACCCGACTTATTGGAAATCATGCTTGGGATCTTGACTGTTGATGGGAAGGTTTTCAATCCTCCCGTCGAGTGATCACAAATGATACGTGTATGGGCCATGCTTCTCGTGAACTGTGTATGGGCCAATCCAAAAGGACTGGAACTTCGTATGTTTCCCTTTGTCTTCATGGGGTTTATCCCATTTTAGAACTAAGTCATCCACATCGAAGCTAGCTTTCCCTGTAGACTTCTTATCGAACCACCTCTTGATATGGTTTTGGTGGGGTATGAATTTTTATTTTTCCCTCATCCTTTCTTCCTGGAGCTTATGGAGAGCATCCATCCTATGCTGAACTAGCTGGCAAGGCTTGCCTTAGGATTCCTGGGAAGGGTGAAGAGTAGGCAAGTAGATATTTAGCGGGAGGATGGCTTCTTTGCTGTAGACTAGGAAGTATGGTGAGGTGTTCAGAGAGGGCTTAGGTGTTACACGGTCAACCCATAGTGCATTCGTTAGGGCAGTATGCTAGTTACGTTGTTCAGAGAAAACGGTCTTCTTGATTATATGGATGAGGTTCTTATTCGTAGAATCTCTTATACCATTTCCTTGCGGATAGTAATTCGATGAATTCTTTAACTGATCCGAATTTAAATAGGAATGCAAGTAAAAGTAACAAGTCACATTTTTTAAAAGGACAGATTGTCTGCCAACATGTAGCCTTTACAGTTCAGAGACATGTAGAGACCACATCTCTTCTCAGAGATAAGCTACCATCGCCCTAGCTGGTTTATTTCCATTTCTGGTTGTAAGCATATTTTAGTATTTTCCATTAATGAAATGAAGTATTATTTCCGCTGCATCTTTGTGTATATGGTTATCTCTGTATTTTGTTGCGTTCCTATTTAAATTCGGATCATTAACACAATACCATTTTGTAATGCAAACTCATATATTTTCAAAGACGAAAAATAAGTTGAATTATCAAAAACAAGTGATACCAAAACACCGAAGTGTGAGATGATATTTTTCTCAAGGAAGCTAATCACCTCTTCGTTGTTCACTTGTTTGAGCAGAATTTCCTTTGTCCACCACGTAAAGTAGTCATTTTATGTTAGGATATAGCAGTGTCACTTTGACAAATGAGGGAAAATTTCCCTAATAATTTCTAGGCCCCACTATTGGAATGGTTCAGTAACTGCAACAGGGTGTAGTGGGGTTGTTGATCTTTGTGTTCCGTTGGTGCACTGCTGACAGACTAGGCATTTGTGGCCATAGGAATGTGCATCCTTGAAAAATGTGGGCGAGTAAAAACCGGCTTGCATAACCTTGTGTGCCATGGTATTCCCCGCAAAGTGACCCCCGGCGGGTCCATCATGCATATCTTGAAGTACCTTCTCTAATCGCTGTGCCGCCAGGCACTTGAGAAAAACTCCATTACTATGCTTTCTATAAAGCACTCCATACATCGGCTAGTATGCTAAGGCTTTCAAGCGTAATTCCCTCTTCTGATTGATAGAAAAGTGAGAGGGTATGGTGCCATGCTCAAGGTACCAGCATATATTTGTGTACCAAGAGGTTCCGTTTTCTATGGGGGTTGCTCGCCTTATTTCGTACATTTCAATTTCCTGCTCCCAACCAGCAAGCTCTCCTTCGCTATCCTTGGCATGTACTACTTTAGCTACATGTCTGCAGAGCCCATGTCCTTTGATCGTGTGTACTGGCTTGAATTCAAGATCATATTCTTGCAAACCTGTCATCCAGTTTGCACGTCGTTCTCCCAACTCTTGTTGTACCAGCAATTTACGCATTGTTGGGTGGGGAATAAAGACTATGCAGTGGTTTTCTAGCAAGTAGGGCCTGTAGTGTTTCATAGCCTTGTAAACTTCATAAGCTTGTTTGTCAATGGCAGGGTAATTAAGTTCCGACCCTTGCATGCTTGCACTCATGAAATAGATGGGATGTTCATCATTAGCTTCATCTTTCTAAGTGAGTACTACAGCTAGCGAGTTATGGGAGGTGAAGGTGTATAGCTAGAAATCCTTTTTGAAATCTGGGTTGTACAATGTGGGCACTTCGGAAATGGATTTCTTAATCTAGGTGAATGCAAGCTTTTCTTTCTTACCCCAGGTGTACACTACATCTTTCTTGATCATGTCTTGCATGGGCTTGAATATTTGTGCATAATCCAAGATTAATTTCCGAAGGAAGTTTATCTTTCCCAAGAAGGATTGCATGGCTTTCTTATTGACTGGGCGAGGAATGCATGTGATAGCTTAGAGTCAGTCTTGATCCACCTTAATATTGCTCTTGGCAACAATGTGTCCGAGGAGGTTCCCCTCCGACACGGAAAATACGCTCCTTTTGGGGTTCAAGGAAATCCTGTATCTTCGGCATCACTCAAAATATTTCTTAAGATGGCATATGTGGTCTTCTCGTCTTCTGGAGAACAAAGTCACATCATCGAGGTATACCACCATGCTTTTCCCAATGAGTCTGTGAAAGGCGATGTCCATAGCGCGTTGAAATGTTGTGCCTGTGTTTACAAGCCCAAATGACATCTATTTATAAGTGAACATACCCCACTTGGTACGGAAAGTAGTTTTGAGTTTGTCAAGTTCTGCTACCAGAACCTGATTGTATCCTAAAAAACCATCAAGAAGAGAGAACATCTATGCCCCAGATACTATTTGCAAGATATGGTCCATAGACAAAACGGGATATTTATCTTTTTCTGAGGCACGGTTAACGTTCCAGAAATCGACACACAAGTGGATTTTCCCGGACTTCTGTCGTACAGGCACAAGGTTGGAGACCCAAGTGGAATGACGAACTTTGTATATGATCTGTGCATCCAACAATCTAGTAAGCTCTTTCTATGTGAGAGGTTCAAATGACGTATGTACTTTTCTCATCTTTTGTTGATATGGATTGACCCCTTCCTTGATTGGGATGATATTTTGGATGATACATGCGTCATAAGTTTTCAAATCATCATATATCCATGCGAACACATCTCGATACTATTTGAACAAGCGGATGAAGGCTTTCCATTCTTGCTGTTTGCAACATGTACCAAGGTTGACAAATTTTGGATCCTTTTCTGTTTCAAGGTTTACAGTTCATGCCTCATGGTGGAACTATGGGTCTTGATGTTCCTTGGCCCTTGGAACCGCTCTTGCAAGTCATATAGTTTTTCTAGTGATACCACACCATTTGTGCTAATGTGGCCTTTCATGTCATCAGCTCCTGCTTGCAAATAGCGCTTGTGCTCGTCATCATCTATTGTTGCATCTTTGAAAATGTTAGTGTCGGCCATAAAATTTAGTATATGTTGATCATCATTAAACACGCTTAAGTTAGTTATGTTATTTGGGATAGATGGCTTGTAAAAAAAATCAATAGTAAATCTATCCCTAATCGGTGACATTTTTGAGGCTGCATTTGCTAATGCATTAGCAACTGCATTACACGTACATGGCACAACAATGATATTAAACACTTGGAAGTTTGAGATTAGTCACCATACCTCTTCTTGGTAGTTTTATAGATGTGGTGATAAATAGTGAATGTTGTCACATACCTTCCGTACCACTATCTCTGAATCACCTACCACTTTAAGCATGATCACATTAAGGCTGATGGCTTTTTGCAAGTCTAATACGAGTGCTTCATATACTACTACATTATTCGTGCACTCAAACTCCAGGGGGCTTGACACCAGATGCTCACTATTACAAGGGTCGATCAGAACACACCTAGCTCCTGAGTTGTCTTGTGTCTTCAATCCGTTGAAGTACAAAGTCCACAACTCATTTATACATGAACCACTTGATGTGCTAGTACTACTACTACTGCTACTATTGGTACAATGTGTTGTACAAGTTTCATTACCATTAATTGGACAAGGAAGGAGTCCCAACTGTGTGTCTGGTGGGGTTGGAGCTGGCCGTGCAGGATAACACTCCAATGTTGATTCAAGGAGGTAGTTGCTGAACTTAATTTTTGCGAGAGCCAATGGTTCATTCTTGCCATTGATGGGAGTGACATTATGCTTCATGTACCTCTTTGATTCTACCTGGATTTGGTGCACTTGCCTTGTATGGAAGCCACATGTGGAACCAATCTGTAGAAAAATATCCATCCAACTTGCTAGACCATTCCTTACTGAGTAATAGACCATATGCTTCTAGAATGTCCAAGACCACTATGTTGATGTATTGGTGGACTCGACAGTCATGGGATAGTCGGATTATCACGTCTCATAGTTCACCAATGGCTGGTACAAATGTTCTATCAAGTTGGATGATTCTCGCGGATGTTTTGCTCCATCATGCATTGATCCTCTTAGCAATGGAGAGCGGCATGAAATTGGCTATCACGCTGGAATCAACCAAGCACTTGTGAACATTATAGTTGAAGACTTCAAAAGATAGTAGGAATGGGGGGAAACCTGTGCTTTCTTCTTCCATTCAGAGTGTATTGAGCACAGTTGAAATTGGTCTCGGAGGTGTGCTTGCTCCCTTGCTAGTAGAGGTTGTGTTATCCGTCGTTGTCTGTCCCAAAGCATGCAACATGATATCTAGCTAACTCTCGATCTTAGCCAACTCAAACAACCTGATGCTTGCTTAAGTTTTCTTCTTGTCATCAATAATTTTATAATCCAGAGGTGGTAGACTCATCGAGGTGTCTGAGGTGGAACAGTTGTTCGTGCTCATGGATGTACTCTGACCCGCCACAGTATTTTCAGACTTATTTTTTGTTTGTTGCTTTGAGGCAACCGATGGATCGGTCTTCCTTATTAGTGGTCTGACTTTTGTTGCATCTCCTCAAGTGTGGGGGGAGCCCCCTTACTTCTAAGACTATAATGGTCAGTTTGCTTCTGGGGCTACTTCTCAGTGTTCATCTTTGCCATTGTTTGCAAGCACTCATACATGTTCACCACATGCTTAGAGCTTGATGGCTAGTCATGTACAACCTCTGCATCATTATACATGTCTTCCAGTTTCTCCTGCATATCGCTTCCTGCCTCAAGTGTACAACTATAAAAAGTATTTGTGACTCGTTTCCAGCCCAGGTAAGAGTTCTCAAGATGATGTTATTCGTGGAAAGAACATAATTTCGGATCTGCACATCGTTCAAGATAAAACATAGGCTCCTGCGTAGTTTCTGGAATGAATTGGTCACTGCTTGATGATTTGATTGATGAACTGATTTCTTGTCTCTGTCTAGGCGGGTGGCTACTTGCGAATGTGTCTGATCTACGTTGTTTCAGTTCAGACATTTCAGTGGACAAACTCTTGACAAGATGAGTGAGAGTCTCAATGTTGGTTGCTTCCTTGTCTCTACCCTTTCTTGTCACTTCTTGGGACTTCTTGCTCACATCCTTGGGGTCCTTCATCGATTCATCATCCTTGATGACTCCAACTGTGCATGGGTCCTTCTCAATAGTGAGAGCCTCTTCACAGTTTTCCAAAAGAGTTGGTCTTGTGACTCGCTTGACAAACTACGTAATGTTGGTTGGAAGTGCAGACATGTAGTAATCAGTGGTGATGGAGTCATGAGGCTTAGTGTTCGATGGGAACTTGTTCAGTATATGTGTAAACCTCTGATTGAAATATTTCACTTTCTCTTTTCCCTCCATCTTGAGGCTTCCCAACTCTTTGAGTAGCATGGCTTGGGTCTTGTCGTCAGCAAACTTCTCAAGGAACATGTGTTTGAATGTGACCCAATTGCATATAGAGTTCGGTGGAAGGCTATGATACCAAGCAGCTGCACGACCAACCAAGGCACATGGGAAAAATCTACATGAAACATCGTCATAACATACCTCAAGGGTCATTTGCTATAGGTAGAAGTTGTCTAGGTGGTCTTCCGCCTTTACCATGCTGTCAAGGTCGAACTTGACGTTCATTCTCTCTGCTCTCTTAGACATCTTATGCAAGACGGCCAAGAGAGACAATGGTCCCTGAGTCATCCATTCAAGATTTGGGTCAACCATTTGTTTGTCTTCTTCATTCTCTTCCTCTCCTTTGGAGTCTAATGTGTCCAACTCTGAGTCTGTTGGTTCCTCTTTACCTCTGCCACCTCTGCTTCCTCCTCCTCTACCTCCTGCACCAAAGTCTGATCCCGAGATCACAAGAGTTCCTTGTTCAACTTGTCAGAGGATTAGAGGTTTCTTTTAGTCTTCAATAGCTCCTCCTAGACCTGCAAGTGTGGCAAGGGTTGCTTCCTCCACTGATGGTAGTACAACTTCTATGGGATTGGCCTCTGGCTTCCTCACTGCACATGGAAGATGGTGTCTATTTAGGATCAGTATGATTGCTTTCACTGAGTTTCGTGTAGGTGACAGAGAGTGTGAGTTACTGCCTTGACCAGATATTTGTCGAATGAGTGTGAGGGGAATTTCAACCATGTACAACTGGCTACCCTCCTTCTACCGCCAGAAATGTTGACGACGTTGGACTTGCCAACATTCAAGGGATCACCCCGATATGAAGTCCCAACTATAACTCACACCGTTTGGTGTGGGAGTCCCATCCGGTATGATGGCCCAGTCACCATTGCCTTAAGGATTTTCCTCAACTCTTTCTTGTCAGCACAGAAAGTGGTTCGCTTCATCTTCAAGAACTGAGGTTTGCGTGCCTGGTGAGTGTAAGTGTACTTGTGTC
This sequence comes from Pinus taeda, assembly GCA_000404065.3. Taxonomy (NCBI): domain Eukaryota; kingdom Viridiplantae; phylum Streptophyta; class Pinopsida; order Pinales; family Pinaceae; genus Pinus; species Pinus taeda. Next base: position 86,746 of record APFE030512566.1, read on the forward strand.
AATGGTTCTTTCACTGTTAGGGGAAAAAGGTGAAGGTGAGTTCCAGGTTGAAAGGGATCAGTCCCAACTCAGCTAGGAACACACACAACACAAAGGACATACATAGCCTCGGGCGGAGGAGTCCATTCGGATGCGAGAGTCACAACATACAAAGTAAGATAACACATACGACACTCATGGATCATTCTGAGATGAGTGCAATGGTGGTTACAACAAGGTTCATATGAAAGGTGTATCTAATGTCCAGCAGAGTAGTCAACACGGACGGGACAACATTAACAGCATATACAACACATTTCCATTAATATATTATGCATTACAACAAATGAATCAGTTCATATGTAGAAAACATGGTTAAAGAAATATGCATTACAAGTGTTAAAGATCAGTCTTACAGAAAATACAATAGCACATGTGTGAAAATGCGTTGGCCTATTGATAGGATTCTGAATTAAGAAAAAGTTCCAAGACACATCGTTACACCATAAATCACTAACCCCATCAGCGGGGCATTGGAGCCACTACTTACTCATCAAAGAAAAGATTACAGACTCTCTTGGCTATGTTGGAGGAGCTGAGGTGAAAAGTCCTTCATGTACAAATGAGGGGGGTATTTATAGCCAACGATAAAACTGACCCTTGCAGTTGTTCAACTACCCTCATGACCATTCGACTTCCATGACTTTCCAACTTACATGACTTTTTGTTCAACAAGTGGGTCTCTTGGACTTCCACGTTACATCACATCGATTGACAACAAACCCATAGTGGAGATGTGGGTAACATGACTCATGACTTGACTCGACATGACTTGACAAGACAATGCTAGTACATTTGTGCTGCTGTTGGAGTGCATGTCGAGCTACTGTGTTGCTAAGTGATGGATGTCTTCATGGTGTATCATAGCTTCACCTCTGCATGGAAAAGTGAGTGGAGTCTTCGATGGTCCTTGGTTCACTTGATGAAGCTCTAGCATGTTGTTCCTTGCTTTCATGTTGGAAGGCTTGACAAGCTCACTTGTTCGTGAAGGTACATGTTTGTCGTATTCATCTGCTTCACATGCTTCATTCGTTTGTCCAATTCGGATGCTTCATTCATTTGTATGTTGGTGAACCTTTCCATCTACATGTGCTCCCTTTGTTCATCCCATTCTTCATCTTGACATGTTTGTGGGTGTACCTATACCTCCAATCACTCATGACAAGACGACATCAAATCCAAAACCTCCTAGTCTACCATGACACATGATCATTTGGATGTGAGTGACTGGGAGAGGTAGCAAGGTTGTGATGTAAGATGATGGCTCTAGGTAACTTTTGATGAAAATTGCGCAAGAGTCACTGAGAGATGGAGACATGCAATCTGAGTCGAAAATGATTGACTACAAGGTCTAGCTTGGGTGGGAGGAAAAATTGCACAAATTTTGGGAGGAACAATCTAGACTGTTGGAAGGAAAGGCATGCATGCTCTGTGAATTTTCTAGAATGAACAGTCAGCAGGGGCTCGATATCCAAATTTGTGCAATTTTCTAGAGGAACGGGCCGGGTTGCATGAGGGGTTAGCCGGCAGGGATTGCCCAATTTTTCTGGGGAACTACCTGGGAGACTGGCAGCCAGATCTACGCAATTCCCGAAGGGAACTGCCAGTTGGCTACTTAGTCATTGGCAACATAAAATATGTAATTCCTAGAAGGAACATGCAGTCTGCTGTGTTGAAAATGCAACAAGATGATGGATCTTAGTGAAAAGAAGTTGCCTTCACTAAGTGGGCCCGCAGGCTATTTTTGGTGCAAAGTCTATTTTTAGACTATCTCTATTTTTAGACATATGGACCATGGTCTATGAGTTGCAGGATGCTATTTATGGATGATTGGTCATGTTGGTTAAAATAGATGGACCTCTATTTTTAGACATATGGGCGGAGTCTATTTTTAGACTACCAGTCAAAAAATAGAACTGTCGAATATTATTAGATCTTAATAATATTTGGACTATAAACATTATCTTATCCTCTTGCAGCACTTCAGTTCGAGCTACGGATGTGGCACATGAAATTTCCAGAAGGAAATATGCTTTTCCTATGGGTTAGTTGAGCTATTGCATGATGGACTTCAGTTAGAACTCAAGTGATTGAGTTTCGTGGAGTTGATTGAGGAGTGGATGGAGTTGTGTTCAGTTTGACTTAGTTGAACTAGTTGTATTTAGTCTAACTGACAAATACACTAGTGATGAGTGGTTTGAATTAATTATTAATTAATTCACTAATTATTAACTCATTAATCAACTAAATAATACATCAGTTAACTTAGTGCATGGACAGTTCAGTGGAGACAAGTGTTAGAGGTGGGTGAAAGGGTGAGACTACTATCAGTTATGACTATACCTGTGCATGAGATTTGCACAATCATTGATTGAGACTGCCAATGAGGATTGCGCAGTACAAGCCAAGGGGATTCGAACTTGGAACTCATCTATTCTCAACTTGGATTGCGCAATAGAGGCAGGCAAACAGTGGAGGAGATTTGAACCCGGGACTTGTTCAGATCTGAGCTAGTTTGTGTGTAGCATGTGGAGATAGTACTGAGTACTTGTGAGGAGTATTGTACTATGGTATTGTTACATGTTCTCTATCATTATAAAATACAGATAGTTGGTGGGTTTTCATATGTATGCTTTCCCCATTACATACTGTGTTGATATGTGATTGATGTTTCAATGTGCGCATGCGATTGTTTTTTTTAATTTCGCAAATTGATGATCAATGGTAGAGGAGGTTATGTATTATGCATGCATTCTACAAATAGTGTATAATCAGGATAATCTCTGTGAATAAGTGTTATATTATTCAAATTTCTACATGCTGCTGGGAGTTGCTGGCTGGGAAAACTGCATTAAGGCCGAGAGGCCATCAAGCTGATCATCTTTGTGCAATTTCTGAGATGAGTTGACTGATGGGAAGCGGGAGGACTTCTCATGAGCACTACGTAATTTTTGAGATGAAAAACTGGTCTATTTTGGTGGCTAGCATGAGTGCTAATTAAAATGCTTGCAGATAGCACCACTTGAAAGAACTAGCTTGGTGCTTCTGCGTTGTTCTGGTTGATAGTCGATTGAGTCAAAAGCAGGGTAATAGTTTGGCTGTCAGTGAAGAGTTTAGTCATTAGAACTTCACCAAAAATGACTAAGTGTGTGAACAGTCGAAAGATGCATAGGTGATCATACGTACACACACTTACACGACTTGACGACAAAACAACCAAACCATCCGAATACACATGTTAAACATTGCTGACCAATAGTGCAAGCGACAAGTGCGACACTTGTGATTAATTATTCATGATCGAGACGACACTTGCATGACGATGAATGTGACTTTGTGTGTGAGTACGACAGATGCTTTCATGGCAAACACATCAAACACATATGAAGCAAAGACTTTTAGCATAACTAGAAAACAGTCACATGCATGACTTAGACATCAACATGCAAAGACTTGAGTGCAATAAACAAGAAAGGCATATGTAGAGACTAACACAAGCTCACAGAGTGAACCCGAGTGTGTGCAATCATCAAGTTAAAATCTCCAAGGGAGGCTCCAAAATTGGTGCAGGCCAAGATTTTGGAGGGTGGTTGTAGCCACTACAACAGGGCCTTAATTTGTGTCTAATTTGGAGGCCCATCAATGTGCATAGTTGAGACTAGGCTGGAAGAAGGAATTGTGAAATTCCGGAGGTCAAGATTGGGGCTTAAGCATAGAAACTGTGAAGTGTAGCAGTCCTGGGAGGTAGAAACTACGCATTGCGCAATTCCAAGAGGCAAGGTCACAGCTAGAGGACTGAAATTGCACAGTGTGCAGTTCAAGCAGGTCGAGCGAAGCTAGGTTTCTTGGTCGAGAAACCTTTTCAAAATGCCTAACTGTGGGATCAATGATACTGATGTGAATAGTGATAAGACTTTAACTGTGATCACAAAGTTAGAATACTTGATGACACAAAAGCATAGGTCATCCATGACACATGAAAAATGCATTTTTCTCTATGTGGCACTTAAGATACACTTTATGACAACCATGACAACACTTATGCGACAGTGCTTTAAAATGTGGGAATGCATGCAACTAATGTTTACATGGTTAGAAAAACGCATTCACACAAAGACAACCCCTTGAAACCACCAAAACAGGAATTCATACATCGTGCCATAGCTAACATGGGAAAATACGACAATTTCTAAAGTACGAACAACTCTATGATATGTGAATGACAGTGAAAATAACACATGCAAGAGGAAAGATGACATGAAAATGAAACTAATTAGAGTAAAATAAATCAAAAGTGACATCTGAGAACATGAAAGTGACACTCATGAAAAAAAGGTGTGAAGAAGTGGCAGTATGCAAAACTTACCAAAATAGAAGTACAAACACAGCTATAATGTGATAAATTGTCATTGTTAGTATGCACTAATTGTCGACATGGGTTTGACATCGCATAGGCACAATCTTGATGGAACGTGCTATGATTTTCCAAGATTGCATAAAATAATTGTCTCATGAATTTTTTGCGGACTGAGCATGTGTGAGAAAGTTACTTCAACAATTTTGATCCAAGAATGGAGCTTAAAAGAATCAGTTGACCAAGAAGTGACTATGGAAAAACCAATCACAAGATTCACAATAAGCTATAAAATTTGAGTCTATGCAGAATTTTGGGGGGTGTTTTTTGTAGTAACAACACTTGGCGACAAACTCGTAGAACTACAACTTCTCTCTTGGTTAATGATTTTGTGTAGGGTCTAGTTCTTTAAGAAATATTGATTCATCGTACAGATTACCATGGCTTCCCCACTTACCCCATGCATAAATTAGCCCCCTTCATTCCTTTACTCGGTTAAACGAAAACTAAGATCAACGATCACATAATGTTTTGAATCACGATAAGGTAATGACATTCGCAAGCTTTAGATTTTCATAGTATATTTTTTCATCTCTAGTGTTGCTCTATTGCTAGTAGGCCTAGACAATACCTCGGTAAAGTCACTACAGGAACACAAACATTGTTTCGCTACCAACGAGCATGGACAGTACCCCAGCAGAGTTTATTTCTTCACCTCTCTACACTGAAAACCTTTCTCTTCCTTCACCTTCTTTTATTTTTTTAAAGAGAACTATGCATTAGAACTTATTTATTTATGGGTGGAAGAGGGATCATGACTTATTAAGAGAAGGAGAGGTTTTCCCTTCAGAGAAGCATACATAAGACCTCTAATGTTTGTTTTCTCGTTTATATTTTCCCCTTTTCCTTCTCTACTTGATTGGATCAGCCTGAAAACACCGAAACATAAAGATCAAGTGTAGGCATGAGGTTTCGAGAATAGAGATGGAGGTAATGTTTCAAACACAAGTCTTTCTTAACAGAATGATCATATTTTCCACCATAACATCACTGACCAAAAGATGTAACCCAGAAAATGAAGAATGACAAAGAGTTAGCCAAATGTTTCAATATTACAAAGTCCTTTTCTAATTTTCCACATTCCCTTTGAGCCGACAGAGCATCTTCATGCACGGTCTCACAAAATCGAAGGAAAGACAACACACAACAAGGAAACAAAACTAGAAGATAAGATAGAAAATGGCTAAAGAAAACATGATGTGAAACTAGACACAGAAAATGCAAGACATACTACAGGAAACGAATGGAGGATGGATTTGTTGGTAAACTAATATGCAACTAGACCTACTCCTATCCTAACCAGCTAGAAGGTCAGGGTCACGTATAATGTAATTTCCAATGTCGCCACTATAATCATTCCCGACATGCAATAAAAAATATACGAGCGATTAAAACAGATCTACAGTAATGTGCAAGAGAAAATATGAGAGATTGAATCATTTTCACAACAAAAGGAAGGTATTTTCTGTGGGAAGAAAGGTGTGTCATAACCACTACTTTCGTCCAATTAACATTCTTACTTTTTTGATGAATACCATATTTCAACAAACCTCAAAATATTCTCACGTATGTGTCTCCATCTACACCAAACTTCTTATCAAGCACAAGGGGAGATCAAAAATTATTATTTTTGACATAGCTTGCCAGGTAAGATTGTTCCAACCATTCAGCGATTGGTTGGGAAAATTCATGATGATCCTCTTGAAAACCTCGAAATATTTGAAAAGATGAATTTTCAATTAGAGGCAAGGTATTATGATGGGAATATTGTGAGGGAAAATGTATCTGATCATATTCAACATTCATGTCGAGAAAATGAGGACCAGACATAACCATCAGTGAAGGTTGAATTGCTTCAACTTCTCAACAAAAATATGAATAGTGAGATATTGAATGATGAAGATCAAAGGATGTAAATCAACTATCATTGGATGTGTTGATGGAAAACTGATAAGTTGAATGATAGTCACCAGAGACAAAATAATGATCATATGTGTTGATTAAAACATTAGATTCCCAGTTTGTAATTAACTAAGATAAATTAATTTGGATAGCTTTGCAAATGCTCAAAACAATTAGTAGCACCCTCCTCCCACATCCACCCTAGTAACCATGCCAATAGGGGTAAACATGAGACAAAAGGCTACTATGATCAAATTACTCCTCCTATGTGACCTTAAGGAAGTGGAATCAATAGAAATATCACACATAGTCACCCAACATCATCAACAAAACCCTCAGGAGACAAGTCAGCCACTCAGGTAGCCTCTACCTCGGTCCCACTATTGTTATGGATCTCTTAGCCCATTGTCACTCTCATTCTATGGGAAAGGGAACGACCAAAAACCTAAAGTCGCTCTCACAGGCTTTCCTACCAGCGACCAAAGATCAAAATTTCCAGTTCTATGCCAGTGACCCCAGGATTTAAGCCACTTTTTCAAGCCTAATGACCGAGCCACTACCCAGAATGGAGTGACAGCTTGAAATCATTAAAAATACAGGGAAACAATGATGCAGAAGCAATAATTTTAACAATACCATAACCAAACCCCTACTAGCCATGCCAAGCATTTCATCAAACATATCATCAACATGTAACCTATAGGTGTAAACATCAAAATTAAGTGTAGGGATATCATACTTATCTAAGAATCGATATGAACCATTGTTCCCTCATGTCATTCACTGCATTATCATCTATTACGCCATAGATACACTATCCATTCATTTACAAGTAAAAACATGTTGAGAGCCATACATAGTTGTTGTCATAAAATATAAATATAACCAACATAATAGGAACAAAATTACCATAAACATATCAGCCATCAAAATCCACATATACATCAATACATTTGCACATGGAAATCAAGGGAATGAATTTCTCATTAATGAATGCAATAAACCAACCAGGCATGGGACTACCACGTTCCACCTGACCATAGAATGGCTGAGCCAAATCTCTCTTCAACCATTCACACACGTGCCATTATCCAAGCATGAATGTGGGACTCGACCAAAAGAAGCAACCAGGGCATACTGAGGCTAAACCACCTCACCCTCATTAACAAAAACTAGGCTTTATCGTAATCCATCTTGGATCACTAGGCCAACACAATAAACACATCACAATAGGCTTTACCGTGATCTCCACCCGCTCACAAGGCCAAGCAAGCATGGATGTCACCAGATTTCTCCACCTACACTGTGAGGAATTTTCTTGTCTCCTAGTCTCTTGGGCTTTACCACAATCTAAACCCAGATCACTAGGCCCTAAAATGATACCCACTCTCCTAGCTTTACCACATATCCCAACTTGGGATTACTAGGCCTAACAAAGAGCAAACCACCTCTAGGCTTTACCGTATATCCTGCCATTCATGACAAGGATTCCTAAGTGTTGGGCATGGAATCCCCCCACGACATGTTTTGGGGCTCAAAGACCAAGTTTTGAGTTGATATTGTTATAAAGTTCAGTGAATTGCGGGTGAAAAATGTATGTTAGAGTCATAGGGTTGTCCGCCCTAGTTTTGAATGTAATGTCGACCTATCCATGGTTCGTGGACCATGGGATTGTATAAATAGAGCAAGGCTCTAAGTTGTAAAGACATCAAATAGAGAATAGGCATGAAGGGCCTTATAGATTAAGTAAAAGTGTGAAGTGTGTCTTGGGTCGTAGAGTAGGAAAAGGCTCTGCAGCTGAGTGCGCAGAGGTCTCGTAGAGTCCGCAGCTGAGTGCACAGACCCCTGCAGCTGAGTGCACAGGGCAAAGTCGAGTCTATAACTGGAGAAGAGAATAATAAAAGAAGTTTATTCCAAATTCTTTGTATCTGTTCTTGAGTTATTACATGCTTGATATCAATTGCTAATGTATTGTTTATTTACTACACGCACTTGTATGAATGATTTATATTGCTAAGTATACTTTATACATGCAAGTAAGCTAAGCTAATTAACTAATATCGGATTACTAGTAAGGACTTGGGTAATAACATTGTTCATCGCCCGAGTAGGGCTATGTGAAGGTAGCACCTCAGGCTATGAGGAACGGTTAAGTGCGCGTAGCGATGTGCGTGCTAGGTCAAACCGCAGACCACTTGAACCCATCAGACATCTCTAGGGTGCGCAACCTAGTTCTAGCACCCTCCCATACTACTTCTGGTGAGACCTCAGTTTGCGCTCTGTGGACTGTTGCTGAAAGGGCTAGTAGTATTGGGATTTGTTTGGCTAAATCACCTCTAAACCTAGGTCAGGCCCCAACAAGCCAACAAATGGTTCCATTGTCGGGATCAGGATCTTCATAAGGGATGTCTGATGCCGTGTCACTGGAATCCGACGAAGAAAGAAATTGAAGGGTGGTTGGATAGAAAGATTCACGAGTTTGTGGCGCAGGAAAACAAGAATCCATGAGTATCAAAGGAAGATTGGTTAGAGCGCTACTTATATATGGAAATCCATGAAATTTTCTTTGCATCCTTCCCCTCTGATTTGTATGAGTGGATCATAAAGCTAGCAGACAGTCAGAGAAGGTGTAGGCTTGACAAACCGATTGTGTGGACTCCATAATTGGTGCGCAGACTAGAAGCATCAAAAGATAAGATCACGTGCATTGTGGGCCATTGGCTCGATAAAATTATAGGAGGTTTATCATCAAATTCGCGGTAGATACTTTAGTCAGCTACAGCGAGGTGGAACGACGCTTCCTCAAAGGACCGCAAGGTAAGTACATTAAATCTTTGAACACTTGGATTAAAAAGGCTATTGTTTGAAAAGTGGGTTATGCACATAAATTGATGTTTGGGGCTATGCGGAGTGGGAGGATCTATAGAAACGAAGATACGCAGAAGTAGAAAATAGCCCCATGATTTTTCCTTGGCGAGAAAGCAAGGAAGAGCTCACAAAAGTTTCACCAAGAAGTGCGATCAGTGTGATAAGGCAGCAAATTCCGCACATACCACCACCACCTACACCAGCACCGGTTTCACCATCTTCAGCCCCGTCTCTACCCACACCACCTTCGCCACTACCACAGTTCAATATGGCGAGCATGATAAAATTTTCGATTTTCAAAGGTGCAGGGAACGAAGACCTGGACCAGTTTTGGTTCGTAGTAAAAGTTGTATTGGAAGCAGAATGAGTCGTGGATGACAATATAAATAAGGCAATGTGGTAAGTGCATTGTAGGATCGTTCACTAACATGGTACATTAAGCATTCTAATGACCATCCAAATGCGGGGATAACAGATATCCAAGCTACACTGAATAGGGAATTTAGTAGGCCAAAATCGGAGCCACAATTATCGGGTTTGAGGAAATTGTGATTCTTCCAGGCAAGACCCCCTGGGAGCTGGATCAAAGACTGAAGAGTATAATTTTTGAAGCCAACATGACCTTGATGGATGGATAACACTATGCATGGTTTGTAGCGTCACTAACGCCTCACTAAAGGATGGTGTTGTCATAGCAAAAGTTATCCACCCAGGGCGAAGCTTTGGAGATTGCAATGAGACTACACAAGACCCCAATACAAGATCCTGGCCTGAGAGTCCAACAAATCCATGCGTAGTTGAAAAATTTTTGTCTGGAAATGCAAAGTTTGAAACAAGACAAGACAACTCGGCCAGAGGCACGTGAGGAGATATGGTGCATAAAATGCAAAGGCCAGGGGCATGATAAGGACCATTTCCCAGTCTTCGCGAATTACTTGATGGGAGGAGGTCCAAAGCCATTGAGACCAGAGGCACAAGTAGGACCGAGTGTGGTGCCTACATTATGGTGTGTGATTTTTCAAATAGGAGGAAAACATGTTATAGATAATTGTCATCTATTACCAAAGTATATGCACACGTCCCAGTAACTATTCTGTAATTTTTGCAAATCAGTAGGCCATGATGAACGCACCTGTAGAAGTTATGAACTGATGATGGATCGGACTCCTGCCTATAGAGTTTAAAATGAAATGCGAGCCCTTGATCAAAATGCAAGAATGGCGCGCACTGGATTCCAGGGGCATGGATGAGTTCGAGGTTGAGTGGGACTAGAAAGGGGTCACGAAGAGTTGATTTGTTACAATTGCAGAGGGCCATGGCATTATGCTAGCGATTGTAAAAATCTGACGAGAGCATGATGTTTATACTATACTTAGTTTGATCATGAGACAGAGGACTACCCTACACTAATAGCGAGGTTTCGCGATAAAGGGATACACCAGCCTCCCTTGCCTCAGTTTTTGCAAATGATGAGGTAGAAGCCGCACAAAGAGGACCCGAATGTAAACATTGTACTTCAAAGCAGTATCATGACAGGAGATGACAAGGGAAAGCAACCCGAAGAGAATGCTTGGGTTCATAAGGCTCCTACAAAGGAACCAGAGTTCGATTTAGAGCACGTGAAGGAGACATTCATGGAACCTAAGAGCTTCATGGAGGCCTCCACTTCAGGTAGTAAGGATCAACTACAACCGAAGATGGAGCCTTCAATTCTCACCACCTTTCTAGAGACATGCATGAAACTGCTCTGTGATAGCAAAGCAGTGAAAGGACTGAAAGAACTCATCACTAGATGTGCTGGACCAAGGGAACCACACATAGTCCGCAAGCTCGGAAAACACACATTGCGAACAGGAAGGGAAATGAGATTGATTGTGCAAATCGGAGAATATGAAATGGATCAAGTGATTCTGGATTTAGGATCGGACGTGAACATACTACTAAAGTAGACATGGAAGCACATGTGTAGGCCCGTGTTGCAATGGTCCCCTATTCAATTGCGAATGGTGAACCAGCAGAAGATCCTACCGATGGGAAGATTGTAGGGAATAATGATAGATATCTAAGGTGCGAGCGTACTCGCAGATTTTGAAGTGATAGAGATTGTCGATGACAGAAATCCCTATCCCACACTACTGGGAATAGATTGGGCTACTGATATGAATAGAGTGATAAATCTAAAGAAGCGCAAAATGATTTTTGAGAAAAAGTCACTGCGCGTAGTGATACCTTTAGACCCTGCGGAACGATTACGCTACACAGAGCTAGTGTGAGATGACAAGAGCAATGACGAGCTAGACTGTATCTACAAGATAACCGCTCGGGAATAGGATTGGATAAATCCTACAGTGGATGGCAGGATTTCATGGGAGCATGAAATCTCTTGCACATCGGATTCGGATGAGGAAATAGAATGATCGCAGAAGCGGTTACACGATGTAACCACGCTCAATTGCAACATGATGATAATATCACTGCACTACATGACAACAAAGGTAAGGGATCTACCTATGGATGATGGGTTGACAACGGTGGATGAATTCCTGAACAAATTTGAATGAGAAGTGCCAGAATAGCGACGTTTTGACGCTCTGAATTGGGCACTGCGTGCTACGCATGTAAGATGGTGGGGTACGCATCAAAGAAGTTTTGAGAACTGACGCAAATGTAGAAAGGTGATGCTTATACAGTTTGGAAAGTCTCAGCTATGGATGGAAGCCGGGTATGATTGATGAGATAGCCTGCACACCCACCTCTCCAGATGGGTACAAGCGTATGGTATGCAACCTACATGAATGCACATCGTCCTCACAATAGAAAACATGAACAACAAGTAGGACCGGGCAAGACAAGGGCACGAATAATGAAGTTCGACAAGACCAAGCACGCCAACAATGATCCATGTAGAAGCCTTTGACAAGGTGTGCGAAGTGTTGAACACAGTCCAGCATATGAGATGCACTGACTGGGACCTACGTGTACCAGCAGTTCTATGGGCTTATAGGACCATGTGCAAAACCCTGACCGCGCAAGCACTTCCGAAGAAGAAGTATGAAGAAGGGGCTGTAATCCCATTGGAGCATGTGAAGCTGAGTCCGTGTGTAATAGTACCCATAGATACGATGGTCCACAAAGCTCAGAACGAAGAAATCACACAGTTGCAAGAAACAAAACATATAGGACTTGAGGAAGAAATCCGACGGGGAAACTTTAGACTCCATGAACTTGAAAAAGATTGGGTACGACTAAGGGAGAAAATCACTTTGATGGATATGGAGGTCAAGAAGCTGGAAGATGAAATAAAGGAAGAATTTATCGTCAAAAAACTAGGAATGGTAAGGCAAGGTGCGTACGATCGTACTAACAAGTTGGAGGACTATCGTCATGAACTGGTTATTTTGCTGTCGTGCCTTAGACCGCATATTGCCAAACCAAGTGACCAGGGTAGCACAATGTAAATAGTAATGTGCACAGTGCTGATCACAACAATTGAAGATGAGGATTCTCCACAAACTATGGTGGAGGACAGGATGGAGCCCTGCACGGGTGGTGCAACCACCTGACTAGCCGTATGAAGAACAGTCTTAGCACTCTAGGCAGTTGAAAGGGAGTGTGGGACTATAAAATATTCTGCCTGGGAGCTGCACGATATTGAAGATGTGCACAAAATCAGAACGTCATAGGGTTCACGACTGTGCATGGAGGGCTGCGCTACCGCGCGGGTTGGCCGTGAAGTGACCATTGAGATCACTATTCACGAGGGGATGTGCGATTTGAGGCCAAATGGAGGGGGCAACGGGTATTTAAGATGCGACTTATGGGAAAGATGTGGGAAAATATGCCACCAAGAAAGCATTAATGGCTCGAAATTGAGGGGGATGGTCGAATTCAAATTCAAAAGGCACTATAAAATACAAAGGGCTGGCCAGCGAACAACACTTGGTCTTTTGAGAGTTGAGCGTCTGAGAACAGCACTGAGCATTGAGAGCCAAACGATAATTGAGCCCCTAATTTCGCAAGTGATAGAATACAGCTTAGATATCATGACGGCCACTAAGGATGGTTTGGAAATTGAAGAGGTAACCACCGGCGAGGCCGCACAAACCTAAATGGTGGAGAATGTTCTAGAAGGTGTTGGGGTTGTGACAGAAATCCCCAAATCACTGCCAACACCGAGGCCCAAGAAGGATAAATAGGCAATGGGTCTAGTACGTGTGTCCTCGAGGAATTCATGGCATGGCAAACTAACCATGGCAGAGAAGGAGAAAGCAGTCACAATAGAAACAGATGAGGAAGAAGAAGACTTGCAGACCTTGAATGCCACAAAAGAAGAAGAAGAAGACATGGAGGAGGATATCCAACCGTTACGCTCTGTAAAAAACTGCCCACATATGTCCCTCCATAGAAAGGGAAGACTAAAGTACCGAAGGATCTGGATGAAATGAAGAGTTCACTCCAGACCTCACTCCTCTGAGACGACATTGTATTTGAGGGCACGCACCTAGGCCGTGTGCCAACCATGAAATTTGAAGACTGGGACCTCACTGACAATGAAAGCTCCCACACCTAGAGACCGGGAACCTAATGAAGCATAACACTGAGGGGGCGGTGATAATGTTAGAGCCGCGGAAGTGGATGCGCAGTGTGGAAAAGGTCGGGTTGCTGCACTTATTATGGATACCACATTTCCACCACGCGCCCATCACCACTTTCGTCATCAAGAAGCTACTCTACCTAGTGCATGATGGGTATCTATGGCTGGAGGAGCCTATTCCCATCACAATAGACCTCATTCACCATATTTCTCGTCTCCCCTGTAAAGGAAAGGACCCCGTGACCATAGTGTCATGCGGAAAGTGTTAATCTTGCGGACAAAACCAACCTCCCTAGAAGCCTAAGACTTTCTAGTGACAAACAAGACAATTAAGAGCAATCCTTCTCTAAACATGCATTTATCACACGAGAAATCAAGTGTTTTAGATCCTTCCTGTAGTCCAACGCTGTTGTAGTAGTCTAGCCTCGTCAATTTAGATGAGCTCCTCCTTCACTTCGAAACCTGCATTCACTAACAATCAAACGATTACATAGCACCTAAATATCTCATAAAATAAAACATATTCAACATATAGACCAAGGAGTATATGAAACAGCTCATTAATAACAAATTGTTGA